>VTPC01001113.1:0-30789 GCA_011009095.1 Ignelater luminosus
TCATATTTCAGATAAAAACAAAATTAATAATTGCACGATTATACTTTGGGGTTAATAGTTTAGATACATACTAACAAACCAGTTTGTTAAGTTATATACATATACCTTGGACATTTTCCATCTCAGTTTAGCAAATTGTAAACAGAGAACGATTTGAGAAATAAAATTTGTAATAGTAAGAGGTTTTATGGAAATCCCATCTGATCAGCTATTCAAATATATTTATAGAAACGAGTTTTTTTGCAAATGTCTCAGGTTTTCCGTCTTTAAAATGCAGGACTTTTATTTTTGACGATGCAGAATTTTTATTACACAAAAACCATAAGAAATATTATGATATTGAACTTATTGAATTGAAATTTGTATTTCTAACATTTCTATTCATCACTCGTGATTCAATGACGATAGTTTTAATTAAAGGAAAATGGCAATTAAAAACGTCGCAAACCATTTTGCATTCTGTTTGTTTAAGGTAATATCGCATATAAGTCATTGCAGTGTAATAATACCGACTAGCCACCATCATGTATCACAATCTCTAATGAGATAATCAAACCTTCAGCAGAGAAATTATTTATTGAAATTGATTCCATAATTCCGTTGACAATAATAGACATAGTATTTTATTAATACGTACTACTAATTTTTAAGTTATTGTGAGTATACTTAATCACACTTTTACATTATTACATAAATACAATCTGTTAGGAGATTGTGTAAAGGTTTCCTGAGGGAGCTGGATTACCTCAACCATGTTACTGAATTCTCCTCCTTTGTTTTATGTTTTTGGTGCTAATCTCTATTTCATTTGCAGATTAGATTGTTTATTTCGTTTTGTTTGTGCAATAAATTGAAAGACCGAAAGAAATACCAGTAATTCTTCAATGATGCAAATTTGTTTTTATACAGTGTGCTGATTAAGTATGGAACAAATTCAATAACTCGAAAAATATTAATATTTCGAAAAAAAAACAAGAAGGGGTGTAACCATTTAAATTGTTGGGCATCTTTTAATATCAATGACGTCATAATTATTTGACCAATGACGTCATCAATATTTTTTTTAAATAGCAACCCCAAAATATTTTTGCAGATTATTATTCGCCATTGAATTCTGTGTACAATGATCTTCAAATTTTTCAAGTTTGCTTACGCGTTTCGGAGATATTATTTTTTTTTGTTTAGAAAATTTAAAACATTCTAAACAGTATTTCAACTCATTAAATCCAGTAAGCTTCATTTAAATTAAATTAAAAAATCAAGTACACATCAACTTAATTTTACCTTATGTCATCTAGTTAGATTTCTGCCATTTACTATTTGAATCTCAATATTTGTTGTAAATACCGAAATTTTTAACAAACCCGGACGATGCGTTTAACAGAGAAGGAGAGAATAGAAATAGTGAGAATGATCGGCTGCGATGAACAAATATAATTTAAATCAAGCCTACTAGATTTAAAGAGTTTGTAAAGGCGATATAGTGGACTGTATTTTCAATGTCATAGTTTTAAATTGTAACATCAATAAAACACAATAAACGTCTTAAATGTATGCTTTATTGAATAAACGTAGATAAACGTAATAGTGCGTCAGCCATTGTTTTTTCTCTGCGCATGCTCGACGCCCCCTGCTGTCAAGTCGTCTCTTTTTCCCGCCAGCGCGGAAAGCAAACGTTCCAATGTCGTAAACATTCTCCCCACCTTGAACTGTTAAGGAGTTCAACACTACTACAATAATAGATTTACAAGGTAAGTACTCATTACATGATAAATTGGTAAATACAACAATCTATACTATACTAAGTAAGTAACATATAATAATCGAATAATAGAAAGCTAATCTATTTGATTGTCTTTAGGTAACGGAAGTTGACACAGTCTGGTAATAGCGCGTTTTACTATACCTTTGTTTGTGCGCACAGACACTACGCGAACTACACCTTCTTCATCAGGATATACTTCTACAATTCGTCCCAATAGCCAATGAATAGGAGGTAGGTTCTCTTGTTTAATAAGGACAAGTGTACCAACTTGAACGCCTGTTGATTCCTGCTTCCATTTTCTCCTCGACCAACGCTTCCAAAAATTATGGTAAATGTGTTGGAGTAACTGATATCTTGAAAGTATATTTGTCGATGTTTGTAGCACATCTTGATCCGGAACGGCCACTAGTGGCTTTCCAATTAAAAAATGAGAAGGCATTAAGGGTTGTAAATCGTTTGGGTCAGAGAACATTGGATAAAACGGTCGGGAATTTAAAATGCATTCTATTTGCACCATCACAGTAATAAATTCCTCGTAAGTTAGCCTTGCATCTTTTAGTACTCTGAACAAATGAAATTTTACACTCTTCACTCCGGACTCCCACAAACCTCCAAAGTGCGGTGAGTTCGGGGGGATGAAGTGCCATGTAATAGAATCGTTTGCACAACTATTAACTATCTCATCTTTTGACCTTAAAAGAAGGTCGCGAAGCTCTTTCAACTGATTCTGCGCCTCAACAAAATTTGTACCATTATCCGAGTAAATTTGAGCTAGTTTTCCCCGTCTGGAGGTAAAACGCCTTAATGCAGATAAGAATGAACTGGTTGATAACTCTGTAACTAGCTCAAGGTGCAGTGCCTTACTGAAAAAACAAATAAAAGGGCAAATGTAACCCTTGATTAACTTGCAACCACGTCCTTTTTCATCTCTTAATATAAACGACCCGGCATAATCAACGCCTGTAACGTGAAACGGATATGAAACAGAAACACGTTTCTTTGGTAGGTGCGCCATTATGGGATTTATAAAACTTGGTTTTACCTTAAAACACTGAACACAATTTCTAGTGATCTTTTTTGCAACATTGATGCCAGAAGTATTCCAATAAACTTGACGAACTGTTGCTAATAATAATTGGGGTCCCGCATGACATAATTTTCGATGCTCATATTCGAAAATAAATAAATAATGCTTACCGTTTAATAGTAACGGATATTTAGAATCGAAATGCAATTTCGCGTGTTTCAGTCGTACTCCAACGCGTAAAAGACCGTCGGAATCTATAAACGGCGACAAACCTTATAGCCGATGTTTCGCGTTCAACGATTTATCCGCTCTTAAAACAGATATTTCTTCCGCAAAATTCTGGTTTTGAGAGATTCTTACTAACCTCTTCATACTCGAATCTAATTCATATACGGTCAAACACCCTATCTGTCTATTTTCCTTTAATCGGGCATTATTGACAAATCGTAGACAATAAGCCATGGTACGCTTTAATCTTGTCAAATTTGAAAATAATTCAAATGGAAATGAACAACCTTCAGTTGCAATACACGTCAAACCTTTATTCCTACACTCAGGTAACTCTGTAATGGAAAGAAAATTGGGTTGCTGCGGCCACCCAGACCGAGAAGAAGACAACCACGTCAGTCCGTTCCACCAGAGCTTTGAATGTATTAATGCTTCAGGAAAAACACCACGAGAAGCCAAGTCAGCAAGGTTTTCCTTAGTCTCGACGTAATTCCAAGGAATGCCTTCAGTAAGACTTTGAATCTCAGAGACATGGTTTCCAACCAACGTGTTAAGCAAATTTGTAGGATTTCCAATCCAGCAAAGAACGATCTGGAAATCACTCCAGAGAAAATACGTTGCCTTAATAGTTAAGGACTCAAAAATCTTCTTTAATAATCGAGAGAGCACGAGCGCTCCGCACAACTCTAATCGTGGAGTTGTTAAAACCTTGAAAGAAGCGACGCGAGTTTTTGCACACAATAAATGAACTTGTACTCGATCTTCCGCGTCAACACTTCTTACGTAGAAACATACCCCGTATGCGACATTTGAAGCATCGCAAAAGCCATGAACCTCAATAGTGGTTAAGTTCTTACACATAACGTGTTGAATTATTTTGACTTCATTTAATAAATGTAGATGTGTTCTAAACTGTACCCATTTTCTTTGCAACTCATCTGGAATTGGATCATCCCAACCTAACTGTAAAGTCCACAATTTTTGGATCATTATTTTCCCCAAAATAACACAAGGACCTACCAAGCCCAAAGGGTCAAAGATCTTGGAGATGTCTGATAAAATTGTTCTTTTAGAAATAGCTGCTTGAGAAGATGGCTCCGGTATTTGATAAGAAAACATATCTGAATGATTGTTCCAAACAACACCTAGGGTTTTGATCTGTTTATCTTCTGTGAAAGACACGACACTAATTGGATCACTTTGATCTTGAAAACATTTAACAATGTCTGGACTATTAGAAATCCATTTTCGTAATGGGAAACAAGCACTTTTTAAAATGTCCGAAGTTTGCTAACAAGTAGAAACAGCCTCGTCCTTGTTCTCAAGACTAACGATTAAATCGTCTATATAGAAATTGTTAGCAATTACATCTGAAGCAAATGGAAACTTATCCTTACTGTCAATTGCAAGTTGCCTTAAACACCTAATCGCTAAATATGGCGCAGAAGCCATGCCATATGTCACCGTATTTAAAGTATAAGAAGTTATTTCGCCGGCTTCATTGCTTCTCCACACAATGTTTTGGAGATATCTATCGTCGGGATGAATGACAATTTGCCGATACATTTTTTCTACATCCGCACAAACTGCAAATGCATGTTGCCTAAATTTTAATAAAATTGAAATTAGCTCAGCAAGAATTGAAGGACCGATAAATTGAATGTCATGTACTGACCACCCGGAATTTGAAACTGCCGATCCATCGAAAACAACTCTTAACTTTGTACTCATTTTGTCCTGACGAAGAACACCATGATGAGGTAGGAAGTAACATGGCTCAGCACTCAATTGTTTTGACACGGTCATATGATCTAAGTGCTGATACTCCATCATAAATTTTACATATTGCTCTTTAAGCATAATATGCTGTTTGAATCTGCGTTCTAACTGAACGAAACGTTTAATTGCAAATTGTTTGGAATCGCCTAATTGTGAAGGGGGGTACTTTAAAGGAATGCGCACCACAAACCTTCAGTCTGGATTCCGCGAGAAATTGCTCACAAAATAGTTGTCACACTCAATGTCTTCAGACGACAGTGGAGATGGAGATTGCGTGTATTCTTCAATTTCCCAAAATCTTTTAAGTTCCGCTTCAATAGCTAGATTTCTAGAAAAATTGAATTGGGATTTAGAAACTAACTCATTAAATGCGCCAGAAATGACCCAGCCAAAGACCGAGTTTTGCAATACAGGTAAATTTTTACCCAAATAGATTCTCTCACTCTCAATGAGATTCCAAAAATGACCTGCTCCAATTAAAAGTTCGATTTCTGCGGGTTTATTAAATTGTGGATCAGCCAATTTAATTGAATTTGGTATGTTCCATGAACTCACATCAATTCGTTGGACAGGAAGATTGTCTGTAATCTTTTGTAAGACCAAACATGAAATTGTAATAGCAGATTTGCTGTGAATAGACTTGACTAAAACCTCACACTTTTGATTCAAATTTGAAATAGAACTGTTTATTCCAACAATTGAAATGCTTGTCGGTTTTTGCCTAAAATTGAGCCTCTTGCACAAATCAAGAGAAATAAAGTTCGACTGCGAATCGCTGTCTAATATAGCCCTAACCTTGTGGGTATTACCACTCGAATCTTGCACTAACACCATTGCTGTGGATAACAATACATGAAGCTGTCGGTTTTCGCGACTTGATAAGTAAACTTGCATCTGGGTTTGTATTGCGAGCTTCGTATCTTGATGAATTAAGGTATTATGTTTTCCCTTACATTTTTTGCACGGCCCTGTACGTCATTTCTTTACTGTATGACCCGTACATAAACAATTCAAGCAAAGATTCAACTCCTTAATCTTTTCAATACGCGATGGAACATCTAATTGTAAGAACTCTTTACAAGTGTAAATTAAGTGGGATTCTTTACACAAGTTACATTTTGGATTTGAAGCAAATAATGATAACTGCCTCGTACCTCGGAGGTTAGATTGTTTCCTTGAGCCCGTACTCGAACACTTCACACCAAATTTCTAAAGTTTCTAACCAATCGGCTCTTAACTGTAAAAACTCCTTTAAATCGTTCAATGTAGAAGTCTCATTTGACACCTTACTCTTTTCCCACTCCCTCGCGGTGGCTTTGTCCAATTTCGTAGACATAATAAAAATGATCATCGCGTCCCAATGCTGGACCGGTTGTTTCAATATTTCCAAAGCATGCAAATGTTTAGAGATACTATCTACTAAATTCCTTAATCCGGTTGCTGATTCTTTGGTTATACAACTGATTTCAAATAATGATTTTATATGATTATGCACAAGTAACCGAGAATTATTGTACCGATTACATAAAAGTTTCCAAGAAATGGCATAATTTCCGGCTGTAAATTCCAAGGACTGAATGACTTTACTAGCTTCACCTTCCAAAGAAGTGCGTAAATAATGAAATTTTTGAATTTCACTAATAGTATCATTTAAATGAATTAACGACTCGAACGTGTCTTTAAATTCAAGCCAGGAATTGATCTCCCCTTTGTATTTTGGCATGTTAATCGTGGGTAACCTTACACCTCTAAATTGAACTGCACCCGTACCTGGATGTATATTTACACTTGGTAATTGTGCTGTACCTGCAGCTGAATGGTTGGAGTAACCACTAGCATGATCATCATTACTAGCACCCGAATTTTTTAACATTACTTTTGCATTTGCTAGATGAGACGAATAACTATTAAAAGGTTATCTCGTTCTTTATATTGTAGCGTAAGATCATTGTACACAGAATTCAATGGCGAATAATAATCTGCAAAAATATTTTGGGGTTGCTATTTACAAAAAAATATCGATGATGTCATTGGTCAAATCATGATGACGTCATTGATTTGTGCATAATATTAAAAGATACCCAACAATTTAAATCGTCGCACCCCTTTTTGTTTTTTTTCGAAATATTAATATTTTTCGAGTTACTGAATTTGTTCCATACTTTATCATCACACTATAGTTTGCAATTTGTAGTTGTAAGCTGAAAAACGAGAAACACACGGAATAGGGTTTTTATTGTTCATAAAATGGCGCTAACTGAATATTGTCCTAAATATGTCCTCCAATCTGACTTGTGCTAATTAGATCAGAGGCCTTGGTGTCAAATCAAAGCTAATCCTTGCTCGAGGTATCACAAGGAAGGTAAACAAATGAAACTACAGATTAAATTAAGGCAACTTTGGATCATTACAAATTTTGAAATTCTTCCCCGACCGTGTTTAGCGTAGTATAAAATCTGATCCAGAAAATCTCGCCTTCGGTTGACCACGTAAAGAACCACAGGCAATTAGGGATATATAAATATATATATATATATATATATTGTTCCAGATGAATAAAAATGTGACTGTCAGATTAAATCTCAAGTTAGTTTTTATTAATTTGGATCAACACCAGTGTTGTTTGGATATCATTTAATTCAGACATACTTCACGTTCTTTAAAGCCAACTCCGAGGTAAAATTTTGTATTTTAGGGATTACTTTTGAATAATTTTTTATCCCTTTTTTACAAACACATCGGTTTAAAACTACCTTTACTATTCAAATGTCACTACTAAAAAGACACAGATATGGATAGATAACAGTATTTATTTTTTACGAGCTACGCCCAATACAGGAAAACTCAGATTTAAATAGAAAATGTCTGTCCGAAATATGCAAGAATTTTGTGCAAAATATGAAGAATAAGTGCAAAATCTGTAACAATATATATAAAATGTGCGCAATAACAAATAAACCTTATGAATCTAAATTTAGAAGCACGATTTATTTTTTAATTTGACAATGTACGACAAAGGAATGAATTACAAATAAGGAAAAACTGATTATATCTGTGGTTTATGCGCTGCTGCACTTATTACCGGACTAAATTTGTGAATAACTTATCACTTCTTCACTTCCTCACCTCAGTCTTTTTTTTTTTTTTTTTTTTTTTCTTGACAATATATTAATTTATTTATTTTTACTGTCATTACATTTTATCAAAAACACAAAACAAACTTTCTTTTTTTTATACTCTCTTTTTTTATCATTTTCAAATATCACTACATTTTTAATATCATCACAGTATATAAACTAAAAAAAAATATTGCTGAAAACCAAAAATCTTGATCTGAAAGTTAGATTTTCTACGAATCTAATTTGTTGATCAGAAATTAAGATGTCTATCTAACGACGTTTTGCGGTTTCCTTCTTCCACTGTGTGGATGTCACGTATTAAAAATATAACTTCGATTTTAGAAAGTGATATTTTAGTTTTTTCCACATAATACTACAATCCTGACACATTATTGGGTCTCCTTAAGTCGTGCACTATTATTTGCAGAACAGAATCAAGCAACTTGGATATATGAAGAAGCGATAGTTAATCATTCAGTAGAGATGTTAACCGACTTCTGCAAACAATACTGCCTAAGGATCCTAAGCGGCTTTCTTGAACGTAGAAATATACATAGATATACTTGGAAACAATCATCTGTTCAGCAAAAATCTATTGTTTTACAGTAAAGCAAAGATCTAGATTTCAGTGGTAAAGAAAAAGAGGAGCTAATTGTAGTTCAAATCACTATGTGCTAGAAGCAAAACTAACATGTCTTTTCGAAATAAAAAAGAAAAAACTAAAAACAAACACCAACGAGGAACAGAGAGTAGAATCAGAACAAAGATATAGACTAGATGTGATTCAACAACCAAGTATTAAATTATTATATGGGAACCGACTGAACAACAAATTCGATAAGCTAGAAATAAGCGAAGATATAGAAAGCGGATATGAAAACATAAATAAAGCATTAAATTCCACAGCAATGCAAGCGTTAGGGACAATATCACAGAGAAGAAAAAAATAAACAAGAACCTCTATAAATGACAGAAGAAATACAAACTTTAATCAATGACAAAAATAAATGGCTAACTAGCAGAAGTGATGAGAATCGAATATTGGTATTACTAATGCGGTCGACACTGTGTTTTCACTCCAGTTATAATTTTTCTTTGTTTTTCTTTCAGGTGTTTCAGGCGTTTCACAGTCTTTTCTATAGATCATCATCACTATTCTCTTTTCTTCTAATCTCACGATGCTGTTGTAATATCCATCTAGATAAGGTATATCTAGATCTTCATCGTCATTTTTGAGACAACTTGGCATCATTCAATGATAACCTATAAATAAAAGTTACAAAGTTTACTGTGCATACGCATAGTGTTCCTTATAAGGGACATTACATAAAAATTCTTCCTTATTCAAAGGAGTTCTGTCTTACAGTACTGTTTTAGGTTATACCGCTTTAATGTTATTTAATAAAGGTAACTATGCACTAATGAGTTAGTTGTTGTGTGTGTAGTTGTGAGTTTCCTATATTATGGCTGCTCCTTCCTCGCTTTCTTGTCTTTTCCTGCTTCATGTTTTCGTTGGCAGCATCATCTCCTTAAGCATCTACATCTAAGTCGGTGTTTTCTGCTTCTGTATTTAACAATCAAACACATTTCTACACGCACCTTAGGGATTTTCTTATTTATTATGATTTCAAACGTTTCACAAACACAACTTCGAAAATTCAAAAAGCTCTACACTTTTCGAGGCCTTTTAGTAATTTCAAACTTATAAGTATATTCGGTTGTGTTTGTTGCGGCAGCATCAGTAGAGTCGTTGTTTTCCAGCATAGACTATAAAGTAGTAAGTATACACTTCAAACGTGTATAGTTTACAAATTTCCACATAATATTTGTATGCTTTGCTTGACATTATCTGAACACCAGTATTATTATATTATTTCAAGGAATCATACTGTCTTAATCACAACTTTTTAATTTAAAACAGGTGTCTCTTCAGAACGTTATTAAAAAACTGTAGTCATCTCAGGAACATACCTAGTCATCAACATTAGATAGTGTTTGAAGTAATTGATTTATGCCTATTAATAGTAAAATTGCAAACATTTTTTTTACTTGCTCTTTATTTGTATCTGTTCAGTTGTACAGGAAGAGACCGGCGACGGAGAGGTTAAAACTGAAGGAGACGAGATGCATATAGCTTGTTTCCAGCATGCTATAAGATCTAGGATTTGTTTAATTAGAAACTTTAAATCAAATGGTTTTGATAAACTAAAATTGTAAACTTTCAATCCATTTTGTCCAGAAAACTGGAAATTGGTTGACAAATTCTTACATATTTAGTTTTCATGGGTTTGCTATTCCTACAGGTAATGTTGTCATATCTCGGTTAACATCCTTTTACTGTCGTTGAAGCATTTTAGCTTACTGATTACCTTATCATCTGAAGGTCTATAAGAATTTCCACAATCTGGATGTGGTCACACTAAGAAGAAAAATAGTACCTAATTACCTTTGTCGAGGTAACGGTAGCTCCAAAGAAGGTATCGAATCTGTAGGTAATGGTGCAGGCTGATGGAGCAAAGAAATTGATGACTGCCTTAGGGGCGAGGGTAGTCGTTTACGGAGCGCCGCCAAGGGAATTTCAAATGGAAAAGGGCTTGAATCCCCAATTATTGTTGCTTGTTGGAATACACCTTTCCCGCCAATGCTAATAGTTTTTGGAATATCTGTTTTGTATTGTCGTAACGTAAAAAAAGCTTTTGTCAAGAAATAACCGTTTACTTACGTGTTCTTCGGTAAATTTTACGACGACTGCAATATAACATTGTTATTTAGAGTCGTCGTAACTAACGCATACGTGTGTCTTTACTAAAACGACTTAAAAGTCAAAAGAATTTTTTTGCTTCGACCAATAGGAAGAGTCGTCGATATGGATTACTGGTGAGAAGATATCTGCGAAATAATACGGTAAAGGTTCCATTCGCAGGGTTCTTAAAGCAATTTTTCTTATGTTTGAAGTAAAAATGCATATGTACCTAATAAGCGGTTTTACTAGTGAATTTACATGAAATGTGTGACCAAGCATTTGTAAAACCCTACCATGTGGTTGATTTCTTCGAAATTTTCTAAGGAAAAATGTTAAAATTGCTAATTTCTAGTTATTCTGTTTTTATCTATCTGTTGTGTATTATCAGTTTGATAATTGTAATTTACTTAATTGTTTTTTTACAGGAAAATTATGTAAAATTTTAATAAAGCAGGGTTTATTTAGAAGTTCTCTACTTAAAATTCTGTTAGAGTTGATAGTATTTTTTGCACGAGGATAACATATTTTGTTATGAATATGCATAAATAGCAGACGTATACGCAAATGTATACTTACGAAGATTCTAAGTATTGGATTTGTATTTTTGATTTATTTTTCTTAACAGCTCTTAACCACGCTGTCTGTATTTTCCGTTTATTCGCTTTAGAAGGATAGTTTAAAAAAGATATAAACAGGAAAACCACCATTGTTTAGATATGTTATATGCTCGCCAGACAGCTGTAAGTATATTACTTTTTGTAAATAATATATGTTCTTATAGAATTTATGAGGCAATAATGATAATTGATGGAATTTACAAAATATTTAATCAAGTAATGGCCTTGTTGCACATGTCAGATATATCAATTTTGTTATAAGTCGTGTATTCTACATTAAAGAAGGACTACTTTTCAATGTTTATAAAAGCAGTTTTTGTTTTCATTTTTAAATAACATTAAATAAAAAATTGTAATTAAATCTAAATGTTACGGTTATGATGATGCTGTTAATTCTTTCTACATCAATTTGTGAATTACATGAATTGACTTTTAAAAAAATTCTAATTTTATTTTTTAAATGTTATTATTACAATAATAATTAAAAGAAATAAAAAAGACACAACACAAACTTACACACGCTAGCAACGTAAAATAATTTGAAGGTTTATGTTAGGTTAGCTTACCAACCGATTGAAATATCAGCAATACTGCTGGCGGTATGGATTTTTAGAGGCTGCAGTTGCGATGGTCGATGCCGTCAGCTGCTATCAAAAATTTAAACTTTACTGTGTTTCCGTGGTTTAAAAAAAATGAAAAAACAATTTAGACTCTACTTATAATGAACTTTTATATGTACCGAAAATCAAAATTTGTGAAATGAGCCCATCACTGCGTAAAATATTAGCTTGAAGTACAAATATATATTGAAAGATTCGATAACAGTGACTTATTCAATATTCGTGTTTAAACTAAATTTATTTTATTAAAACAGAGAAACTAATTTTATACTAGTATTTTACAAACAACACTTCGATTATCACAAATTTTAACCCGGTACAATTCGTTAAAAAAAGTGAGCCACGTGAATTTCCGCGCCCCAAAGTTTTGCTTTTTTGACCGCTTTTCAACTTCTAAATACCAAATAACCACCTACAGCTTACTCTAGCTACAGGATAGGGGGCCTTCATCTCATTGACCACGTCAACTTCTCCTTTCGTGAGATTATAAAAAGTTGTCATTTCTGGTCTAGCTTTGTCTCTGTGCATTTATCAATCTTATAGTCGTGGTACAAAGTAGAGAAGACCAAAACTACCTTATTCGGTTTTACTTTGTACGAAACCAAGGTTTCGTGTTTGGTAAAATGAAACATTCTGTCTCTTAGAGGTCTTCGTTTGGTAACTAAGAACGATGGAGGGAGTTTTCTTTTCTTCTTTCTTTGTTTTTTCGGACAGTCCCCACGATAGTGGTATTTTTTTCCAATAATTATTTGGCAAGAGAGATAGACGTAAAATAATTGTCTATTGTTATGTTTTTGCCGGTGCTCAAGATATGGTCTGATAATCGCTTTACAACATCACTGGAACTATTTTCTGTCTTATAATGCCAGTCAGGTTGGCGTCCACAGTAAACTTCTATGTTGCTTGTACAAAATGTATATGCATCTACCAATGAAAACTTTCATGATATATTTTTGAGGTCTACTTGGGATGTATACCAAAACTTCCAACGTCCCCGGAACGACATTCCAGCATTTCTTCTACAGAATATTCACTTGGTAATCTTCTTTGCATTTGGATTTAAATTCATCCAATACATCTCTTATAGCCGCCAAGTTATCATGCGCTTCTTGCTCTGCTGCGGTCTTGATCTCGTTCATAAATCCTTTACATTGTGGTGTTAGGCTTTCTTTACACCTGCCATGTACACTAATCCAAACAAAGTTTTTATTTTGGCCATATCAGTCGCACGGACGCCCCGAGGTTCACTATAATTTTTCCGCAGTTTATTAAGATAACAATTAGTGTCTTGCACAATACGCTCAATAACAGAGTCGGGGAAAAAAGAGTCCGACGATTCATTCGCGTTTTGGCATATTTTGCTACATTTTGTGCCCCTGGAAGATAAGTAACAATGTTGTGCTTTCTTCTGCGGACGTTTTGACATATTCTACCTCTAATTGTTTTGAATCCGTCGAATGATCGCTGTATTCGCTTTCAGCATCACTTTCTTCAGCATCAAGGCGGTATTCATTGTCAATTAGGGTTTCGGGAATTTCCCTTTTGCCTGGTTCGGGATCTTGAAAATGAAATATTGTGATTATCCAGAGAAACAAAAAACGAAAATGCTACAACTGCAACTACATACAACGCCTTCCCCCATCTTCGCCATAGTAAACAGAAAATACGAATAAAAACAGAAAATTCCATATCTACGAAAACGCACTCACTATGTGATACAATCTCTCATGGTTCAGACTTCTCTCAAACAAGGATAAAATAAGACTGGAGGCAATAACATTTTGTCTTCATGTAAATAATAAATGCAAACTCAGCTAGACGAAACTGGAGATCCCCCACGATCCCCACTTCCCAATTACGAGCATGTTTCTTCAAGCATGAGAGACATTAAGGAGAAATGTTAGTTATTACGTAATAAATAATTTTCTACTCTAAAGTAGAGTACATTTTTTTACAAAGTCGCACTAACATAGATTTTTATAAAAGAATTTAAAAAAATTCACCGAGAGCTGTAAAGCATCCTTTCTCTACCGAATCTATACTATAGATCAGAAATCTATGCTGATTCGCAATAAAACCTTATTGAGACCTAGTGGTTTAAGAAGTAATAGGATTAACAAAAAAATGGTTATTTATGTGAGACTAGAAACATCAGTTTGACTAACAATACAAACTTACCAACAGAACGGATTCCTACGTTGATTCTGGTTCTCTTTTAGTATAGACACTATTAGATTGTTTTAACAATCTTTTGAATTTGTTTATTGATAATGCGTTTTCCTTGACTATTGATAATTTGTTGTGAATTTTAATACCATCATAATCCGGTTCATTTTGAAAAATTAGTTTAGGTATCTTTGGCAGTCTGATTACATTTTTTTCTGCAACTCTCACTATAGTGACAACTTTTCTGACTCACAAACATTAGGAAAGCGTTACTTTACCTGCCTAGGCAAGAAAACTCTTCTCTCACTAATTTTATTAAAATAAAATAATAAAGCTAAGGCAACATGATATTTCCATTGAATTTTGTTTTTTTTAGATTTTTCCATTTTTGACCTTTATTTTTGTAATGTGCAGTTTAAATCTCAAACGGCAAAACAAAGAGATGACTGTAGATTTACTTGTTTTATTAAATTATCTTATGAAAATGCAGTAACTCTACAAGTATATATAATTACATTTCGTTTAGGTTTTCTTTATAAAATATGTTCACTAGTTCAATTAGCTACACACGACACTCTCGATTTATTCCAGACAGAAAAACACTCGTGAATAGATCGGAAAAAAAATCCATCCAGACGTCCACAAGATATAGCTATGTGTTTAGAAAGTCGTCATCTTTCTTAGTTTTTGTCCGTTAATTTTTTACATTTACTTAAAACTTGAACACGATTCGAGTGGCCACAGCTTAACATCCGAATGCCAAAATAAAAACGTAGCTGTGGGTTTACCTAAATTATCAGAATTTATACGGTAAACTAGATTTATTTTATTAAAATGTAAAAAATAATTTTGTATGTGTATATAATTACAATTCATTTGAGTTTTCTATAAAATATTGCTTAATTCAGTTAGTTAACTCCATACAACACTTTCGATCCATCCCAGAAAGTGAGACACTCGTGAATAGATCGCAGGGGAATTTGGAAAACCGCAGAATTTACCAAAAGATGTCACGCCAATTAAACTGTACATACAATAAGGTTGCCTTAATACTACTTGTAATGGTCCTCCAGAGTCTCCTTGGCACGTATCTTTTCCTCCAGCTAATTCACCAGCACATATCAAAGAGTCAATTATACCTTGCGGCATAGACAGTTTTTCTGCAGGCGAGGAGAAACTACTGCTACATTGTTGTTTTGGTATGAGTCTAAGTTGTACTTTCATTAAGTCCTTGCTTCCTTCTGGTGATTCTAAATAAAGTAAGAAAACACATCAGCTTTACCTTATTAACATATCGGTAATTTTTTTAGGAAACGTTGCTTTAACAGAAGTAAAACTTTATCTTACCATAAGTTACTTTTCCAAATCCTGTTGCAATCGCAGTTGGTTGTGGAATATTTGCTTCAGTATTTAGGCACGCTGGTCTTACAAAAGGAGTAAATTGTGCTGGATACACAAGTTTTAGTAAGGCAATATCATTATACTTCATAGGTGGTTTATGTTCGGGATGGGTAATTCTCGCAGATATGAGTATCTCTTGGAGGTTTTCGTTTGAATTCAGATTTATTATACCCAATCTCACCCTTTGGGCTGGGCCCCTAAAAATAAAATAGGAAGTATATAACTAAAGTTTGTCTTGTGAAACATATTTCAATTCTGGTAGTGAACTTTCATTTTAATGGCGTCAGTGTATGAGTAGGTTGCTCTTAGTTCTATTTGATAATTGTCTGAATTGATATAATTATTTCTTGTTTGCTAACATTTATATCGCTTACAAAGAAAATTGAAATGATGGTTATTTTTAAAAGAGTTGCTGATTTAGAGAAACATTAATGCAAATAAACTGACGTTAGAAGAACAATTTCTTATTTTTCTTTTACGTTTGGCCATCATGATCTTCATTGTTTAATGCTTCTTTTGACGTTAAAGCAGCATAAGAAGTTTGGATATGCAAGAAATACAATCTCGGTAATTAATCAACGTATCTGTAATTATTGCTAATAGTAAAAACTGGTCATATTCAGTAATAATTGATTAACTGCCAAGGGCAGTTATGCATAAAATATTAGTTCTGGTACACCAAATATCTTATTTACTCATCATCCATACTAAATGAACAATCCGATTTTTAACACTATTCGCAACACACTAATAACCAACAAATTACCATAACAAATAAACAAAAAATATTAGTGCAATTCAAAATTGATTTTAGTGATTAATTCACGTTGTTCTGTTATTATTTTATCAAATTTAATCTATTTAGAAATATACCTACTTAAATCAAAGTTATAAGAATAAAAAAGTGAAATGGAAGAATTGAAATATTATATTAAGGAAATACCCAGTGATCAAAGGTATTGTATTTAAATCCTGATATACCAAACACTTGTCCGCAACGATTAAGTATGTTGTCGCCAAACTGCGTTATGTTATGGAGATAAATAATGAAATTATTCTCTCGCACTCAAGCGAACTCTCTCTCTTTCTCTTTCTCTCTCTCTAACATTATAAAAAACCCATAGAAATAATGCAATGTTTCTGTATAAATGGTAAATTTCAACTGCACAATCTTACCTTTAATTTCCTTGCTTTTTGCGATAAAACTTTTAAATTGTTCTAGAAATATATTTTATTTGCTTAAGAGGATGATATGTTTTTTAAATTCCAGGAAACTCGATCATTTATTTACATTTTCCCATTGTTTATAGCGCTTTAATATTTGTGTTAGTGTTCTCTCACTCGCACATTTGCGACTACCGATTGGTGCCGTCGACATAGACTGATATTGTTACACCTGTATATCTTACACCGTGACTGCAATATAAAATGTAATATTTATTTGACCAATAAATAATTAAAAGTTCCATGACAAAGACAACTAACAGATAAATACAAGTAGTAGTTAAACTTCGCTCTTTTACAGTACCCCTAGTTGGACTCTGCCGTTTCTTAAAACTCACAAAGAAGATGTGCACGGCAGTACATCAAGTTTCGCTTTCTGTTTTACTACTACAAATTCAACACAGAACACAGATTTTCTGCAAAACAGACTTTTTTTACAGAAATAGATATAATGCAAATCAATGATAAGTGACACCATCAAGTTTGACCCATATACTAAACGTGAATGGGAAAACCATAGCAAAAATATGGGTGCTCCCACATTCGACGAATTCATCAAATTTCTTGCGCAACGTTGTAAGATACTTGAATTATCCGCTAAGCATTTCGACCCAAGATCAAATTACAGAAGGAAAAATGATAGCAAAACATTTTTATGTTCAAGTCCGTGCATGCTATATATCATTGCGAAAAATTCAAGAATCTGTCGGTTAAGGCTCGGTATGATAAAATTCTACGTTTAAAACTTTGTCTTAATTGTTTACGTTTCGGACACACAAATGCAGATTACAAATCAAGCGGTTGCAAGACATAATACGTTATTACATCGAGACTCGCAAAAATCTGCGGCACCTCAAACAAATCGCGAAACTCAAAGCCACGGAACAAATTCAGTGGAACAAATCTCTCAAATTAACAATCACGTATCGTTATTGCAGAATTTATCGCATCAACGTAATCGTACATATCTTCTGCTACCCACTGCTCTTGTAAATGTTTATGATCAAAGCAATCAACCAATAGTGTGCAAGGTATTGCTTGATAGTGGATCACAGTCTCATTTCGTTACCTATAATCTCGTCAAAAGATTGGGCTTAAGACTCGCGTCTGTGAATATTCCTGTCTCAGGCATTAACCACATAAAAACAAATATCATTCAAATGGTCAATATTGACATCTCTTCTCGCCATGCAAATTTTAAAAGAAATTTAATTATTCTAGTGGTTTCTAGTATCACTGAATATATCCCCTTCACTCATCTCAATGCATCAGGTTTTAACGTTCCTTCAGGTCTACCATTAGCTGACCCGAACTTCTACCTATCTTCAGCCATAGACATACCAATAGATTGTGATTTAGTTTTCGAATTACTTCTTGACAGTCAAATAAGGCTCGGAAAAGATATGCCTTTGATGCAAAATATTTTATTGGGATGGATAGTTTCTGGTAACATCTCTCGTGTCCAAAATAATAAAAACTCGAGCGTTAATGCTATGCGGACAAGCTGTCTTTTTACTTGTGAAACGCCAATTGATTTGGAACTGCAGAAATTTTAGGCAATGGAGGAAATAGTCCCAAGTCGCGACGCCTTTTTAACAAAGGAGGAGCTTACGTGCGAAGCGCATTTCGCAGAAACGATTACTCGAACCTCCACGGGGAGATTCGTTGTAAAGTTGCCATTAAAACCTACTAATACGGAAGAAGTAGCACTAAGTAGACTTCTTAAGGATTCAAATATGAGAATTGAATACACCGCATTTATGTCCGAATATGAAAGTCTAGGACATATGACCGAAGTTCCCTCCGAGGTGAAATCCAAAATGCCAATCTATTATATGCCTCATCATAGCGTGCAAAATAATCATCTTTTTGTTTTCGTACCGTTCCTTTAACGCTTTCCAAGCTATCGAGTAATTGTCATTCGAAATGGGAATCACTTTAAAACACCTAACAAGTAATAGAATTTCTCAACATTTGTTAATGAAGTTTTATTGTGAATGAGAGCTTGAATGGAGCCATGAAATCGCTGCCATTCGTGATGACTACCTGAAAATTCCGGTAATGTCAGTAACGGCAATTTCGCGGTTAATTGTTGACTAGGGTTTGATTCGATTACTACCGCAGCCGGTCTAGAACGATTACTCGCGGAATCTGAACACACGCTTATGTTGCCTTGAGCACTGGCATGAATTATTTCATTTGCTTGACCGTTTGCTTCATGAAATTTGTCTTCATGATCAAATGCTGATTTGTCATAAATTAACAACATGCCGTCAATTTCTGCTTGAGTTTTATCGAAATCTTGTAGAACGTATTGTATTGTACTCATTCGTGATTTGAGCTGAGCAATAGTTTTTTCTTTTGCGTTAAGTTCTGCTACAAAATTGAAAAAACGTGTTAATTCGCCGCGTAATTGGCCTCTTTTTATTGTCAGTTTTTTAAATGCTGCTGATCGTTTGATGATTTTGTATATATCAGCATTTAATTCGAAAGAATCTGATTCGTTACTAGTCTGAGCCATTTTGTTAATACGATCAGGTTTGCAATGATAGAATTCTAAAGCCGAAATTTGGAAGCAAACTTGTTGAAGAAAACGTGAAATCTATTGTTTGTAATAATAGTTAACTAAATGCTAATAGTGAATTGAGGCAATTTATTTTTTGTTTAATTGAAAACGTGGATATGAATTATTGCAATTATTATAGAATAGGATAAAGGGAACTGACTTTAAATCCTTGTTGCGCTGCTGCTTACTAGCTGATAAACCGTTGGCACGTTTTTGGGTTGATGAATTTGCCTTTTCTTTTGTTGATTTGTTGATTCCAATTCGTGTTGAAAACAACTCCAATGATATACGGCTCGAAGGACCAGTAATTATGTTGATTTATTTAACGTGTTTTGGGAAACTTGCGTTATTTATCGAGTACAAAGAAAAACAATGCGTTGCTTACATTCGTTTTGTAATATGTCATATAAAATTTATTTTCATTCTGTCAACTACTAAAATAACAAAAACATGGATATCTTTCTGTTTCCGACAAATGGAAGATAAATACAATATTAACTAATTAATGGCTACAACTGATCTAATCTGATCTATTTGTAAGATACGCCTTTATTACTGTACCAGGTGTATACCTATGAAATGAGACTTTCAACTATTAGACCACAGATGTCGCTAGGAGTATTTTTAAACTGTCCCAAATGTCTTATTTTTTTCGTCTGTCATCTGTCAACAATATTCAATTCATTGTTTGTGATGTTTCATACAACAACGCATTTTTTTCGCTCTTAAAAATGTCGAATTTCGTGCCTTCAAACTACGATTTGCGGACATCGTTGATTTTCTGTTATCAATTGAAGAAAAACGCTTCTCAAGCTCATCAAATGCTTATAGAAGCTTACGGTGGACATGCTCTAAGCAGAGCACAGTGCTTCAGGTGGTTTGAAAAATTCCGAAGTGGTGATTTTAGCGTGGAGAACGAGGAACGTGGCCGGCCACCGAAAAAGTTTGAGGACACCGAATTGCAAGCATTGTTGAATGAAGATGATGGTCAAACGCAAGAAATGATGGCAGAGCAGTTGGGAGTGACCCAAAAAGCCATTTGCAAACGTTTGAAAGACATGGGCATGATTTTAAAGGTCGGAAGATGGGTGCCGCATGAACTGACTGAAAGGCAGCAAGAGAACCGAAAAACCACTTGTGAAATGCTGCTCTCCCGGTTCAAAAGGAAGTCTTTTTTGCATCGAATCGTTACGGGTGTATTTCTCCAATCCCAAGCGTAAACGATCGTATGGTCCGCCCGGCCACAAGCCAAAATCAACGGCCAAACCAAATCGCTTCGGCCGCAAGGCAATGCTGTGTGTTTTCTGGGATCAGCATGGTATGATTTGGTACGAGCTATTAAAACCAGGTGAAACAGTTGACGGTGCACGCTACCAACGACAATTGGCCGATTTGAACAGCGCTATACACCGAAAACGCCCAGAATATGCCGATCGGCGTCACAAAGTAATTTTTCTTGATGACAATGCACCACCACATCGAACAAGAGCGACCCGGGAATTGGTGGAGACGTACGATTGGGAACCGCTGGTGCATGCGGCTTACTCACCAGACTTGGCGCCTTCCGATTATCATTTGTTTGCATCGATGGGCCACGCACTTTCCGAGCAGCGCTTCAATTCTCACGAAGAAGCCGAAAAAATGGCTCGATGATTGGTTTGCGGCCAAAGACGGCCAATTTTTTTGGCGCGGCATTCACAAATTGCCTGAGAGATGGGTAAAATGTGTCGCTAGCGATGGCTATTATTTTGAAGATTAAATTTGTAACCATTTTTTGTTAATAAACGTTTAAAATTGAAAAAAGAAGTCTCATTTCATAGGTATACACCTATGTAACTGTTCGAAATTTGCTAAAATACAAAATCCCGTAAATATTGAGATGATGTACTACCTCCATCTTACAAAGAACATACTTAAAATCTTCAAGATTCTAAGATTCCTAATAAAACAGAAGAATCTTTTATAAAACACAGTAAATACAATTCAAACACCTGCGCACACAATATTATAACGACTTTATGAAAAGCAATAGCTTTTTAACCGGTAACTTAGAAAATACTTACACTTACTTTTCGTAAATTGATGATCAATAGTTATTACACATTAACCTGATGTCATCATCACGTATTTTAAAATAAGATGTGGCAGAATTTATTTATTCTGGATATTAACTAGCCTATATTAACTACCTTTTCTCTATTCCGTTAGCCTAGCTCTTGCTGTTCTTAACATAAGAATGTACCTATTGCCTGCTCTGTAATGAACTTATCTTTATATAAAACTATTTTGTATAAAACTAAATACAAACTGATCGTTTTAAATTACTTAATTTCAGCAATTAGTCTTTAAAGCTGATTGCAAATCAAACCTTCTAAACGGAATTTTAGAAATTGTTACTTACTTTTCTCGACTTTGAATACAGTGAGCTGCTGTAAGAACATATGATTCACTTATTAGAGCTCCTCCACACTGCCATGCCATTTCAGAATTGGCTGACACTCCAAAACCTATCACAGCCTGAAAGTAATACAAATTTAAGATCATTTTTCTAAGAAAGGAATCTTTTAATTTATTACTGCTAGTTATGTTTATTATGTCAGAATCACTTTATACTTTAAGATACAAATTAGATTCCTCGCCTTTGATTCACTAAAGTTACACAGTCACATGTACAACCTACATACTTAGTCATTTCAGGGTCTTCTTTGCTTTGCTTTGTTGATTCAATTTTTGATTTTCTTAAAAGGTAAGTTATGAAAATACGGATAAGAATCTGTCAGTTTTTCTACTAAACTCTAGTATTTTAACATAGTTCTTGGTTGATATATCGTAGTACTGTCGGGTAAAATATCAAACTTTTGTGGTTCATCGTCAATTTGTTTAATTGCAAAATAACTATGTACAGTTGGACATCATCCTTCGTAAAAGCAAGAAAACTTATCTCTAAAACAGCCGTTATATTCACAAAATATGGATGAATAACTTATCTTATTGATCCAAAATGTTGAAACGATGCGAGTTCACACTAGCTCGTCGAGAGTCACAAAAAATGTAAGATAAATAAAATACTAAGTGCAATTGATTAGTTTATTGAAAATAGCTTGATTAATGGGATTGTGATGTTGATCGATTGCAGATAAATTGTTATCTCAATATCTACAATGTTGTCAAATTAACTAAAACCTAACACTTAACACTTGCATCAGTTTTGATGAACTGCCTGACAAAGCCTTTTCTGACAATTGGGGACTATTTTTGTTCATACAGGAATACATCTAGTTGATTTATCTCCCATGTTACTGCTTTCTAGATCTGCATACGTTTTTGTTTATTGGAATTTAGCATTGTTTAGTATGACATTGCTATGGAGGACGGAATATAACGTCGCTAATCTTTGAAACTAGAAACCGTATATTACATAAAAGTCAATTTAAAGATTAATAATAAAAGAACAAAATAGTTTTCGATGTTATTCTGCAACTACTTAAGAAGACATAAAAGACAGTATTGCTATCTGAAACAAAAACTTTATTTGTTCTATTTTATCAAGTGGAGTCACGTCAGTATGTTACGCATGTTACGTTTAAATGATTGGCATGTGTACATCTCCATAATATGACATACATTTGCTTGGATATATTTTGTTATTTCCAGAAATGGTAACACACAGCTTCCCTCAGTACTTTGTGATCTGCACCTCTTGTTCACAAATCCAGATCTTTAAGTTGGCCTTTACCATTGACTACTTGGTGAAATGTCATGTAATGTTAGACCTATTAAGAATTTCATGACTACCTCATAAGTGGTCAACGATCTTACAACAGCAGTGAAGAGTTTTCAGTGAATCGTCTGAACTGTTGAAGGACAGTTGACTTCCTTGGATAGAGTAAGAATTATATATCTCTGTTGGAGTTAGATTTGGTGTACTCGAATTCTGTCTTTCAAAAGCTTTCAACATAAATTTACAAATTTACTTTGTATCAGAATAGTTAGGTTATTTGCATATCTAACAGTCTGGTAATCAGCTCAGTCTAATTTTACAACAAAATCTACTACCAAGTTTCATAAAAAGAGCAGCGACAACTAACTGTTGTTATCCAAGGCCTATTATGTAAAGGTGACCTTATTTTCTTTAAGCTTTTGAACGTAAATAGCACACCCGGTATAGTCAAATATAATAGTAATAGTATAACAGTAAACACCATAGAAATTGAGTACTTAGTCGAACATAACTTAAGTGCTCTCTGCATATTTATGCCCAAGATTTGAAATGTTTCGTAGTCTACACGAGATAAGTTTTCCCACTTTTGCCTTACAGAAAGTCACAAAGATACTTTTAGTTGTAGCTTTGTATATAAGACATGTTTGGAATGATTTGGTTTAAATTACTTTTTCAACTTCTCTACTAAACTAAATAGTTCAATAAACCTATTACATCACTTTCATTAAATAAAAAAAAATAAGCAGACCCAATGCACATTTTGTAGGACTAATTAGTAATTACGATCACATACATTCATTTTATTGACCTTGTTCGCTGAATTGCTACAACAATGAATAATTATTTTTTCTTATGTAGGCCTTACTTACTTCTTGACGTATGGTGTATTATAGAAATATAAATTACTATGATGATTGTAATAAATTAATAATTTAATTAAATGCAATCCGATGTAATAGAAATATTAATTTTTTGTGATAGCTGATTATATATTATTTAGAGTAGTAGCATCTTAGGATTGTAAGATTATTTACACCCGGCACACGTTTTTCCTTGAGATTGTTCTTTAATACTTTAATAATTTTATTTTCAAGCACTACTTTAGGACTTTTAAATTCAAATTAAGTTTACACTTAAAGATATATTTGAGATCAGTTTGTTAACGATTCATTCTGTATAAACTAGAAGTAAATATATCTAACACGAAAACTGGTGCATTTATTTCCTAGAATACACGAATAAAACAAAACAGTAACAAACTCATACCATATGAGGAAATTCTTTTATTTGAGCCTTAACTCCTCCGACTATTAAAGGAACTTCGACTATTCCACACTCGGATACAATATTTTGACCGGCTACTGGTAATAATACTGGACTCTCTTGTTGCGTATAAACAGCTTTTGCGTATTCTTGGCATTCTAAAATAATAAAAAAGTATATTAGAAATTGTGATACAAATATCAATAAATGGATCTTGTGCTTTCCATGTTATGTACAAAATAAATAGCTGCTTCACTAACTAATATTAAAGTCAAACTTCAAGCATTTGTAAAGATGTTCAGGGTATTTTATTTAACAAAGAAATAGTACTCGTAAGAAATACATTATACAAATTGTAAAATGAGTCAACTTGGTTTAGTACTGTAACTGTTTCTAGCTTCCATTTGAAGTTATCCGGTCAACGTTTCTCATTAATAATTAAAAAATCTGCCAGCTGAACAGATAATGAGAGGGGTTAACCGCTGATAAAGTTTGGTATACACACGACATGAAGTACGTGAAGTTTAGATGTGAAGTAGATGAATTTTAATGAAATGCATGAAATGCTAATGAAGTCCGTAAAATTCGTGAATTTTTAAGTGAAGTTTGTGAAATTTTAGTGAAGTTCGTGAAATTTTAGTAAAGTTTGTGAAGATTTGATGTGTGAATTATTGATGAAATTTACTAAATTTTAATCGAGTAGTTATTAGGCTAATAAACCTGCTAATAAAGGGAGAATTTTAATACTTTTAACCGCAAAATGTTTTTGCCTTTTTATTGCTTAATCATGAAAAGTGTACTCCAATTAAATTCATTACTGCTTAAATTTATATATGTTAGTGTTTGTACATTTGTTCAAGTTTTAGAGTTGTTTCTTTGTATACCGTGTTTTTAGGCAATTGAAATTCTCTTGAAAATCTAAATTTTTGACACTTAGAATTAATCGATATTTCTGTATGGTACGGAATGAAATTCGCCACCCTGTATAGCTTACTTAAAATACGTAATATAAGTAACTACCTGAAGTTAACTAAAGTCTCCACGTGTGAATTAAATTAAAAATTTATTAAAATTCTTTTAACTAAACTTGTTTTATGTAAATAAATAAAGAAAGAAATTAGCAAATGTTTTATTATGATTATGATATTACTTTTAAGGTGTCATGGTGTCTGTGGAGAGAATATGTGTGTGCTTGCTTATATTGTCATTGTTATAATCATTAAACTTAAATTTATAGTTAATTAGTAAACTATAGAACTCAAATTATTAACATTTGTTTTATAATTAATCGAATTCTTTTACTTAAAGTATCTATTATTTTGAATCAGTTAAAATCATGCATTTAAAATTACTTTGTTATTATTAAGAAAGCTATAACTGCTGTAAATAACATAAATCACTTCTTTAAAGGAAAATCGTAGCCTGTATTTTAATAACGTCTTTAAAGATGTTTTGACAAATGTATAATTGATGCCAATTCTGATACAGGCCCGTAGCCAGAGCCGTATATCAGGGGGAAAATAATAATTTAGAGGGGTCACGATCAAATTACATTTTCTTGGGCATTTTCTTTCTTAATAAAAACAGTGATCTACAAGTCGATTATTATAATAATATTTTAAAAAAACTCATTTCAAAATATAAAACAATTTTAATATTTGAATTTTTTAACAAAAAACAAAAATAATAGTAATAATAATTAATAAAGAGCAAGTTTAAAAGATTGTTATTAAATTCTCTTAAAATGACAATGACATTATGATTTCTTCTTCTTCTTCTTCTAGCAAACTCCAAAAATCACTTTTATGACTGGTAAAAAAATTTATTTTAGAAATTCTTTTACATTGTTAAAGCAGAGGTTGCTGCCTGGTTCTTTAAATACTGACAAGTAGAAAGCAATATTTTAGTAAACTCTGTTCCTAATCCCTTAAAAAAATCGTAAAATTTACTGACCGTACTACAAATTGCCAGAAGCGGTAAAAGGAGTGTGAAGCTTCTTTCACTATATAATCAAACGAAACCTTCGAGAACCTTGACAAGAACATTATATGTATTATAAGGGAAAGCAATAAAGCAATAAAGATTTAAAAATGTTAGTACAGCTTTTGCCAAATTAAATGAGAATTTGAAGGATCTAAATCGCTTAATAACTTTTGCGCATTGTATGTTTCTATTACAATAAATAAAAAGATAAATTGTTTAGATACTTGTATTCTTAAATTTGCAATACATAATTACAATAAAAACCTGTAGAAGACAGTATTTATTATACAATTTAAATCCAGATTCTCATTTAATTTGACAAAGACTGTACAAAGATTCAAACAAGCTAAATTTTTCACATGTTTAAGTTACTATTTCAATTTCCATTCAGTAAAATATTTTATTGCTCGGCAAGGAAGAGGGTTGTAAATCTTGAGATTAAGGAAATATCAATACAAAAGAAATTTCCAGAAATTTCTAGTCTATGTAAACAGGTATTTAAACCTTAAAATCCTATAATAAACTTGTACCCGAACTGTCCTTAGAAATCTATAAATTGGAAATGACCACGTTTTAAAAAAAATGGAAACGTTCCATGAGACCTTATGTGAAACAATGAATAAGGTATATGATATAGAAAATGATTACTGATAAACAATTTTTACGCGAACAACGCTTGCAGTCAAATATAACAGACTTTTTTAAATAAGTGAGTTGTACGTGTATATTTGTTAATGTAAGTACATAATATACGGTATTATAATTATTATTTTAAATTTTTAATTGCGTATATGTTAAATTTATAGTGAGATAAACACTAGGTTCCTTACCTTTTTGCTCACGATGTATAAGAAAATACATAATTAGATCATTTTATTAGTTTATGTAAAAGATCTTTAATTCTTTAAAATTGAACAGTAAGTATTATTCTGTAATATTAATGTATGAAGTCTTGGTGAAGCGCAAAATTATTGATACATACGGTGAAATGAATGAAATATAGCAATGATGAAATAGATGAAATTTAGTGAATTATTGATAAAGTAGATGAAGTTCGGTGAATTAATGGTGAAATGGGCGAATTTCTATGAATTACTGACAAAGTAGCTGAAGTTCGGCAAATTACTGATAAAGCAGGTGAATTTTGTAAATTACTGATGAAATATGTGAAGTATGAAGTTTGGTGTACACAATTTTTTCCAGCGGTTAACCCCTCGAGATAATGCTATTAGGACAGCGGGGGCCTATGTCACTAATTTAACTTGTTTAGTGTACTATCTGCATTGAGTATCTATATATTAAGGAAATTACATACAATTAGAATTTAATCTATAGATCGTAGTAGCTAGCAGCTACTTAGAAAATTATTGCTTAGCAGCATATGAACACCAACCATCTACACTACGAGGATTAAGTACAACAAAAACAATCTTGATTCCAGACTGAACTTTTCAACCAAATTCATTCTGATCTTTTTTCATTCATTCATTTTTGTTTTCGAACAAATTAGTTCTACCTTTTTAATTTCAATTATTGAACTGGATTCAACATCAATAAAGTCAACCAAATCGAGATGATTATGGCAGTAATTGAAAAGTTGAACACGAATTCATACATCTATACGCTGTTCACACTACTTAGTGCCATAAACTAGGGAATGATTCATGCATGGAGTAGATTCAACCCACACTTTCCCGATGATGAAATACTTAAACTTACAGTATTATTCTGTATACGACCTACAACGTAACATTCTTTTCAGAAAAGTTTATATTCACATAAATGAGCTTTTATGGGATTTTTTAAGAGAATTTAGTATTTGATACATCAACTAAAAAGGGTTTTTCATTACCTATTGTAAGAAATACTACTATTTATAGTCGATTTCATTCAAATACAATAACCTTTTCTCTATATACTGCTTTGTGTTTTATTTTTAGCTACAGATAAAAAAACAGTTTTTTAGAAAATTTAAAAAGTAAAGTTTTTTCAGCTTTTCCTTAACAGTGTATCTAATTTCTATTTCTATTTTGTGCCTGTAAATACCTAAATAATAATATGGTAAAAATCCTGAACTCTATAATTAGATTTTTCTTTCAGTAGACAATATTCTCAGCTCGCACCGGACTTGGTTCACACGTCTAATTCTAAATACTGATTTTTTATAATATATAGGATGTTTTGAAAATCAGTGCAAATATTTGGCAAGTGCATTTCCTGAGAAAATTTAAGCCTACTTTGCCCGACTACCGTTTTTCCTAAAGTGCAATGTTTTTGAGGTACAGATGATCGAAATTCTGCATATAGAAAGATACCTAGCTTTAAATTAAAATTATTTATTCAATTTTTTATTTATAGTAAACTAGAATTATAAGAAAAATGTCAACCGACAATTAAAAATGTGTGATCTCAACTCTAAATGAGGAAATATACAAATGTATTAAAATTAGATAACCTCTTAAGTGTTGTCTAAGTCAAGCAAATAAGTTATTTTATCAAACAGAAAATGACGTCATCCACGTTATAGACTAAACCTAACGTGTAAGGTAAAAACGAATGACGTCATTATGTATAGTGTCCCAAATTCCCTTTATTTTAAGATTTGGAAATGTAACAGTAATTGACACCTTAACAGGCATTATTTATAAGTCTTTCAAATATTATCAACATCTGTGACCCTTATTTACTTTTGGGCTAGAAGGCTTGGTAAAAAGTTATCAAAGGCATTACCCGACATTGATTCAAGTTCTAATAGTATAAAATCTCCGTAAAAGAATTTCTTTGACAAAAGCAAAACTGATCTTTTGATAAACTAAATTTCTTAAAACAGTTTTATTTCTGTATAGCAACTGATTTAGAAAAACTTCGCGCTATGAATGTAGGGTGATAATTACTTGAAAATCAACATAAAAATCGATTTTGACTCTTTCAGGTGACTCAGAAAAGGAACACACTGAGTTTTTTTTATTGGTGCCTTACTTCAAGACACCAGTTAGATCATGAAAACACATCGATGTTTTGGGGAGGGCGTCAAACGTTTTTTCTGCTTTTTACTTCACCCTACGGTTCGTCTATTAGATAAGTCATAAACATCTCCTGCGTGGTTGTTGGTGCACCAAGCATGTTTGATGGCATTGTATTTATCTTTGCTGATCTCAGTTAGGCATGCAAGGTAGTGAGATATGCAAAGTGTAAATAAGGTAATGCATAAATTTATTTATGGCATTGTATTAAGTTTTTTAGAAAAACGCTTGGACCGGATGATTTTGTTTTTCTCGAAAACAATATCAGCAAAACAAATGTTTCAAATTTCAAGATGCCATTTGAAAAAATATCTAAATACAAAGATTACTTGTGTAATAGCTCATTTTGAAGTTCTCTTTGGATAGGTTATAATGATCAAGTTTCATAAAATCCCATCTGTACAAAACAAAATAGCGGCTTGGCAAAATATCCGGATTTCTTCCGTTTCACTTAATTTTACTATGAAATAACTTGTTTAACTGTGTAAATTAAAAAACTAAAGTAGAGATTTCTTACATTTACAGTTACAGTTTTTTGTGTTAATTGGGTACGCTAGTATTAAAAGGGTTCTATAGAAATTTTGTACATTTTTTAGTGGCGCTGTAAAATCTTACTTTTTTTATACGTTTGCAAAAAATGCATCAAAAATTAATGTTGGAACTACAGTAAGATTATTATTGCTTGTCCAAAAAAATTGTTTTCCGCAGGTGATGTTATCTATGTTTTATTCCGTTTACTGTCATTTACTTATAGGATGAAGTTGTCCACTAAGAAATTCTTTTTGTAATAAAATTTATGCCACCCGGGAAACACTTCTGCTAAAGTGGTTGCCTACAGTTTGAAACAAATAATTTTTAAATAATGAGGTATGACAAACATAAACGGGCTGATCGTCATCCGTCCTTACTCGGCTTTGTCGCCAACTTCACATTAAAATAAAGGTTTGATAACGACTGTGGAAAGTAATATCGTCTGAACAAGCAATAATGATCTTACTGTATAAGAAGAGTATTATTGAAAGTTATTACTCCCTAATTTTAGAAGATATCTTGCTATTTGTAACATTTTTTGAAAATTACAGCAATATTGAATTGTGTACCTATACTTCGGTTCATTTATTTATTGGCATATGTTGCAGAAAATTTAATGGAGTTAATGCTATTCCCTCCAGAAAAGTACAATTTAATCAAACAAAGAATATCAAGAAAATTCCATGCCTAAAATTACTTTCATAAATTGTTTGGTTTTTTCTTGACCTTTAGTTAATTATACTTTTTGGTTTATCTTTAGCTTGATAGGTCGTTATTAAAGAATGGTAGTCAAATTATTAAAAATATTTATTGGACGTTTTGACATATATATATATATATATATATATATATCATTATCATTATCAACAAAGTCATTACAATTTAGTTTTTCTTATTTTTACCTTACGTTATTATTATTAATTATCTATATTTGTTGTACATTTTAAATTACATTAATTGTTATGTCTGTGAACGTCCTTTCAAAATGTTAACATCCTTTGAAAGGGCGTTCA
>VTPC01001113.1:35789-64419 GCA_011009095.1 Ignelater luminosus
AAAAGTAAATCATTCAAAGATTACTTCTGATTGTTAGCTCATGTCTGCTTGGTTTACTAGATCTATTTAGGATTTGTAAAGTAACTATTAAGATACTTGAATTGTAAAGGCTAATTTGAGTTACTCACCAAAACTTAATTAGAAATCGTCCTCTTCAGGACTACGCTTGATGTTGAAAGCAAGTATTTAATGTTAAAAGAAGATCTTCATGGCACCAAATCTTGCCTCGCTAACTTTTACGTTTTCATTGCCTAAATTAAATCAGAATAACCTTTAATTCAAACCAGCTCAGCACAGTTGATTTTTGATATTAAAACTCGTTGTAGACGATAGTTATAGAGTACTTTTAATTAGATTTACCATATATTTGATTCTAATAGCTCTTTATTAGGAAACGTCTTGTGATTGCACCTTGATCGATACATCACAGTCACGTGAGCGTCTAAAAACATGTTAAGGCCAGTGCTAAAATCTTAAATAACACTTTTTCAAACTTTACAATAGTCCAAGAATATAAATACATCTGGTTTAAAGTTAACTGCCACGTTAGTTAACCACACCACCACCAAAACTTTCTTATATGTAAGACACCAATCTAACCAAAGAACCACTTTCAATGCTTTTTACTCTATAACGATGACTAGATCTGAAAGACAGAATATTTTGCATAGATTCAATGGGTATGTTGTAGGCATTGAGCGTATTTGTTGGGATAGACATATCTTCGTGGACTAATATAATGACTGAATCTTAGTTATCGGATTATAATACCATAGAAAAGATGACCTAATTCTGCATACACCTACTAAAAGTCTGTTTGCTTGCCTTTAATAAAAAGAATCAACTTTTCCACTTTATTAGGACCAGGGCGGATAATAGAAAAATTTTTGGTTGGTAAGGTACTCAGCAAAATATCTTCAAAACTGTTAGTTTTAGAAGTAGTAGTAGCGCTCCACTTTCAAAGCACAGGTCTAGCATTGATTCAGTGAAAAAGTTGTATACTTCGTCAAATATAACTTTGTTGAACAATTCTTCAATATCTATAAAAATATGCTGTAATATGAGTCACTGCATTCTAGTTTTGTTGCTTACCTCAAGCATGCCTAAGTGCGAATATGCATGACATGTAATGCACTCATTGACATTTAGGTTTTTACATGTTTTAGTGATGGGCATGAAGCTTTAAACAAAGACTTCGTGAATAAGATATTTATTATAAAAAATCAACCTGTAAAAAACATCCTGTATAACAAGTTTTCCTTTAATATAAAATTCTGAGGCAAACACAAACCATAACGCATAACGATTTTTCGTATTTAAGAAAGAATGTACCGTCACATCTATTGTAAATTCGATTCGTAAATGTATGCTTCATATTCACAAGGACTCAGTTAACAAAACAAAAAAATACTTTCGAATGGAAAATTATAGAAACGTATGAGCGACAAATCATTTTAAAAAATTATTTTAATTATTATTATTCGCCAAAAAAGCTTTAGTTTTTCATTTTTGTGGAAGATTTTGATGACAGATTGTCCAAGCCAAAAATTGTTAAATCTTGTTTCTACCGTCTTTGGCATCACCAAGTGTTTTGCTACAGTTTTAGAAGGTATTATATTTGTGTAAACAAAACTATTTTTATATACTTCTTTCTCTATTATCTCTAATTTATTTAATAAAATGTAATGTTACGCTGGCTCGGAAGCTTAAGCTTAATTAAGACTTGGATTACTCTAATATACTTTGTATACTTTACAAATTGAATGCACTTTCGTTTATTCAAGAAATAATTTCTGCAGTAGGCGTTTGCGTATAATTTTGTGCGTTTTATACGTTTATGCAACATAATTCGTGTAAACGTAAACGTTAATTACCTTTTCAAGGATGTACCTTTTAGATATTCATTTGTGAGGTATACTATTAACAATACGTAGAAACTGTTTATTGGGTTGTCTATCACTCCTTACAATTTGTAATTCAGAATCGGTGTAACTCGTAATATTGCTCCCAGAGTGCGTGTAGATTCACTTTCTTAAAACATTTAAAATCATTTTTTGCATGCAGTGATTTCTGATAATTTTTGTAGCACATAGCAAACCGTTAAACAATCATGAAGAAATTCATTTCAATAGCCAGAAAATACCAGAAACTTAAAAACACTTGAAGTTCTACATATATAGATCCTGAAGTGAAGTTTCATGTTTTTTTCAAAACTAAAAAAATTTTACAAATTGACCTTTAAATAACCAAGGTATGATTGTAATTAAAGTTTATACAAACTAGAATTTTAGAAAACCGCTATAATTTATATTAGACTACACTAGCTATAGCTAGAGTGAAGTCACAATAACTGAAATATTTAATAAGTAAACAGTCGGTCAGAAACTGTCCATGTCAAAACGTTTTTAAAATTGGGAATTGCTGAAAGCTTTCGTATTCAATTCGATATGTATCAGGCTTTATAATCTGTTAGTTAAAGATATTCCTAAAAGTTTTAACTTCCATTACTTGAACCTTAGTGTTACCATAATTGTATGGAAATAATAATACCAAATTTTCCATAATTTTAAAACTTCTTTTTTGGCGTCATTGTTTTTTTCTCAGTTGACTCCTATTCACTACAACTAGCTCTAAGGTTATCCGCTCCTAAGATTAGAAAGATGCCATATCGATCTTTTCAAAAGCTGCGACGTAATTTATTATACTGACCAAATTGTGATCTACACACGCAAAACTTTAAAACAGATTAGATCGCCAGAATCTTCTTCAGTCCTTAATTAAAATGCAGTTGTTATCATAAATGTAGGTTGATTCTGTGTACGCTAACATTAAAGTATTTTTCGGGAATTTCACTGCTACTTCCGCAAAATAGCGCCCAAATATAAATAAAAAGGAAAGTCTACTAGATAGTCAGTTAAGTCTTTAAAAATCAGTGAACCAGTAAAAAAGAATTGCTGGTACACGATCACGTTTTAATCATTGGATTCTCAGAGGTTTTTAAAGCAACTTCGCTTTGTGTTTATGTTCATCACTTCTATCAAACCAAGAAATTAAATGGAAAGCTTATAATATTGGAGTCTGGAGTTATTTAGTTATGATCCTACAACAATCTATAATGTACAAAAGATTGATACTTAATTATGACTCAGTTTAAAAAACCAAATATGCCAATAATTATTAGTCTATATCAAGTCGACGTTAACTAATGTTGTTCTCAACCTTTTTTCAGTCGCGGAACACTTTTGAATGTAATAAAATCTTGTGGAACACTAGAGTTAATAACAATAAACAAGGCGACTCGTCATAAAACGAACAACACAAATATAGATGACTATCCCTTTTACTAAAGATTATAGACTACAAATTGCATATAGTAGTAAAAGAACATATTAATTTCAAAAAGAATTATTACATTTGTAAAAACTAAAATGACCCTCTTTGAATTCATTTTAATGCGATATTTGAGGTTGGTGTCCTTTACAGATTTCAGCAATATCAGGTCTAATATTAGATATAGCTACCCTGACCATTTCCTCTTCTAGATTAGTAAGCTGTTCCCGTTTTTTAATTTTTATGTTGGTTAATGTTGAGAAACCGAGCTCACACAGATATGATGTTGAAAATTGAAACAAAATTTTAAGTGTCTTTTTGAAGAGCGCTGGTTACTCTTCTTGGACAGAAATCCAAAGTTCCTCAAGAATTATTTGGGAAAATTTCATTTTCAGAGTACCATCCATTTCTTCTTGTTCGTGTAAGAAAAATTATTTGGTCATTCAATATTTAAAGACGAAAAGTAATTCTCAACCTTTTCTTGCCAGAACGTTAAAAGTTCTTTTATAACGGAAACAACTTCCTCCACATTTTTATCTTGAAGTGAAAGAAACATACCTACTGTATTTTTTTTCTAAATTACGATTTTTCCAAATACACCTTTTTCTGAAATGCTGACAATTTGTCAGTCGATGTTAAAATATTTTTATTTCTTCTTTTAAAACTTGTATTAATGCTATTTAAATAATTAGAAAATCGGCTCAATATGCCTACTTGGTACACCAAGTATCATTGTTAAGGCATTTTACAAAAGAATCTGTACCTTCATTCTGGAAAAAAGCCAACAATTCATTTTTAAGTTCTAAGATCCTGCGTAGCACTTTACCCCTAGATAACCATCTTACTTCAGTGTGCAAAAGCAAAGTTTCGTATTGAGCTTCTATAGATAAGCAAAGTTTTCTAAAGAGGCGATTTTTCAAAAGTCTTGGTTTAATGTAATTTACCATATTTATAATTTGGTCGAATACAGATTTTTAAGTTGCCAACAATGTTTTCAAAACTAGGGATTCTATGTGTAAAAAACAGCGCGTAGATATGATATCTGAGTTTCTTATCTTTGCAAGGGTAAGAAATCTTTTAACAGAGCCTATCATTGGTGGAGCACCGTCCGTACAAATTCCTACACATAGGTCCCATGATATTTTAAATGCTTCCAAATACGACGTAATAGAGTCAAAAATGTCTTGTCCTATTGTACGTCCGGTAAGTTCTCTGCAGCATAGAAATTGATTCACTATTTCATTTTCGTTAACGAAACGAACAAATCCTAGTATATGAGCTTTACCGCTAATGGCGGTTTTAATTTTAATGCAAATAATTCTGCTACCTTGTAGGAAACAATATGAGTCTTTTCAGAAATTTTGGCAGTTTTTCAAAATGCGTTACTTGTTTAACTTGCATGTTCATTAGTCTTTTGGAATAATCTTTAGTTTGTGAAGTAAGATGGGCATGCTTCGTAGTAAAACGGCTTTTCAATTTCACATGAACCATTGAGCTATTAAGCAATTTTTCTCCACATGCAATACATTGTAGAATTTGGCATTCTTTCTCACCGGCCCATGTAAATCCGAAACTTAGATATTCGTCCGAATACTGCCTATTAATCTTTCTTATTATTACGTATTATTTTATCTCCTATATGAGTCATCTTTGAAGCAACATCATTGTTATTACTTCCGCTTGTACTTGCTCCATTATTAGTACTTTGCTCAGTATCATGTAGGGATTTTCTACCAGGAAAGGGATTGAGAAAGTTTTAACTAAACATTTAATCCAAAGAAAAGATCAAGATAAATATTACAATAATCTTTCAAAATTTCGCGGAACACTTGCAACAAGTTTACGGAACACCAGTGTTCCGCGGAACACCGGTTGAGAACCACTGGTCTAGGTGCATGTTTTTTTGTTTTATGTGTGAGAGATGCAATCAAGCAGCCAAAAATGAATAAAATTTTTTAAAATGATGTTGATTTACACGTCAAAGTTTTTTCAGAAGGAGGTGTATCATGGAGGACACTAAATATTATTATTTCACAAAGTAAAGTGGTTAGAATATTGAATACGTAAACAAAAAAGCTTCTGACTGCAGAAAATAGTAGTTTTAATGTCATTTTTCCGAGAACCCAAAAGGTGCGCACAAAGGAAAACATTGAAAAGGTGGAGAAAGTTAAAGTTGGCCAAATTGATTCATAATTGTTAGTGGTGTGAGTAGTCGTAGAGTATTATCGCTTATCAGTTTTAGAAAAAGTAAATGCCGATTACTATGTTCAGTACGTTTTAAAGTACTATTTAGAGAAGAAAAAAATCCAATGTTATATGAGGGTGAAGAATTAAAAGTGACAAATCATCACAACAAAGCTTCAGGTCACATAACACAATTAACGAGTGTCTGTCTTAAAAACCTTAGAAGCAAAAAAACAAAAAACATATACCTAGAAAAGCATCTAGTATAAGTTTACTGAATTTCTTTGGATTTGGCTATTTAAAAAAAGATTGTTGAATAGGAAAACAAAAGCTCTAGATGGTCTCTAAAAACTATTAAAGGAACAAGTGCTCTAAAGTGTTCAAATCTTGGAAGAGAAGATTGTTAGGGGTAGCTCTAATTTACTAAATAAAATTCATCCAGTAATCACATGGTTTGAAAAAAGTTTATTAAACACAACTGAATAAAAGAAATTCAGTTACTGCTGCCCAGCGTTCGTTATGTATATAAATTGTCTATCCTCTTATGTCAGGGCTGGCCAGGGCACTTATAATAATTTTACTTAATCCTAAATTAACCCCTCTTAATTATATAAGAACAAAAATACAAGAAAAACACAAATTCATCAAAATATGCTTAATCTAATAATACGTAATGCTACAACAGTTACTACTTCACTTATCTGCGGGTCCAAAGCACTATACATGGCACCACGTGGTCGCGTACTCTCGTTAGCCGGTTGAAGCCTCGTGGCGGCGTATTTTGCCAGGGTCTTTGGTAACGGCTCAAAATCTGGATCGTGGTCACTTTATTATTACCACTAACAAGTTTTAATTAGCTGCTTCTTCAAAGTAACCAATCTTCCTTTAAGGGTTGACGTGGGGATGCTCGCTCACCGAGTAGATACATCCTCTTGCTCTGTGCTCTCAACCCCGAATGGGCGAATCCTCGGTTGTTGTCTTGAACCAATACCGTTATCTAGGTTGGTGACGCATTTCCGGTTAAGCCATCTTTCACAGGTCTACGACCTATAATCGTTTCACTAGTATATACGCGGTGCTTCGCAATTAGTTTTTCTTGTACACTTTAATACATAACATTAATGAAGCGGTAACCCGTTACAAGATACCATACAGTTTCTAGTTGTAACGGGCCAGTGCTCAAAGGTATGCACAAGTCCCGTTCAGACCAATGGTAGATGTTAAATCCCGTAGCTCATGCCGCAGATGGGGTGGATTCTCAAATCAACTTGGCTAATCTCTCACAAAGAGAAGCTCACCGTTTTCCAAAACTCTTATTAAACTAATAGATGGTCGTAAAAGAGGGCGCCAGCAGTCGTAGATCGAAGGGTTCTGATGGTCGGCCACGCGACTACTCGTGAATCCGACACCCTGTATATAGGCCTCTTACGAGACCTCACCCTGTGTGTAACTTACCTCGTGGAAGCTCTATTAAAACTCGCTCTGACGTTTCACCAGTGAGACTCAATACACAAAATAAACACTGTATAAGCACTTGATTTGCCTTACTTAATTTTGCTAAGGAAGTCCTCTGAAGACTTCCTTCTTTTAAAACGATACAAGAGAGAAATGCCAATTCAATATTTACTTCTCTCTTGAGCAAAGATATCTAGTCTATAATTGAAATTTGGAATATACACTACGTGCTTTTTGATAGCCAAAAGAACAAAATAATGAAATTAAGCTACTTCGCCTGGACCAGAGATCCACTTACAAAAACAAAAATACAAAAAGTCGACCTTACTTACATTTATTAAAACAATAATGATAATACAAAAATGAATGAGTCAAACACACACAAACAAAAATACAAAAACAGTAACAAAATAACACTACAAAAGAATATCGATAAGAGGCATAAATTAATTTCTGTTTGGAGAACAGAGTCGATAAAATAATAAAAAGACAGAAACAAACTATAAGAAAAACAAATTATTACAATAAACAAAGGGAAATGATTCTGTTACGTTAAAATTTTAAAATAGAACACAAAAGATCAAAATCCAAATATTAATTAGCCCGACTAAGGTAAACTTGACCATAAATTGTTAAATATTGGCAACTAAACTTTACATTTAAGAACAAAGAAATGATTGCCAAGTTAATAATTTTGTTGCAACAATTTATCAAACACCAGCTAAAATTACCTGGGAACGTTCCAGTTACAAATTAGTTAAAAAAAGTTACTTGTAAAAATTATGATTCAATAAAACAATACGAAACTGATCCTGCCTAAGCAAAGTTTTCGTATAAAAAATTTCACAAAGGTCGACGTTGTCCTAGTCTTTAAACATTAAAATTCATATAATAAAACATAGCAGGTTTTCTTTCTTACTCATACAGGAATTCTTTCTTCCAGAAGGTATGTGCAGACCTCTGTTTTCCGACGAAAGGCAGCTAGATCCAATAATTGAGAAAACTTTAATTTTGAAGAACAACCACTTATTTCACATTAATCACAACAAAAAACATAAGAACAAAATCCAGGCGTTTACACACAATTTTATAAACGAAAATCACTGAGTCTCAAGCACTATTAAAATTTTGCGGAGCTTCCAAAATGTAGTATACACACAGATGCTACACCAACGGGGCCAAAATGGTTGTGTTCCTACCCTCTACAATTTCTGATTCCTGGAGGACACCAGCGTAATTATATTTGGGTTATACATTCCCCACGATAACGAAATTTATAAGCCTTGCTGTTGGCAAACAAACCACTTTCTTCCGCGACTATTGCACGTCTCTGACACGAAGAAATTACAATTTCTCCAGTCCGATCTCTTTTTTTTCTAAGAGGATCGCTTCACTTAATTTGGTTTGAATCCAATTAGGGGATGTAGAGGTAAACGTCGAAAATTACCACACGTTGGTTCGAGTACGCAGCTCTTATCGTACTACCTAACCTCTGCGTTTTTTGTTACGCAGTTCGTACTTACGGAAGTGGGGTTAAAAAGTCGGATATACACCCTAACAGATTAAGACATTAATACTCTTTATGCGACAATGGAAAATTTTACTTGTAGATTCGCTAGTTTAAATTTGACTTCCCCGAGGCTGTGTGACTGCAATCTTGCAACTAATGATTCTGGGAATTTGATATTGGAAATCAACGAAAGACACGTCTACTGGAGTCTAGGTGTCCAGACCACAAAAATATTAATTCTTTAAAATAACATTATAACAAACATTCTTTTAATGAAACAATTTAGTGCGAATTTTAAAATAACATTACATAGTGCTGGAGTGAACATACTGAACAAACAAAACCAATACATCCACGATCTACGTGCACTTAAGAATATTTCAATCAAATAGAAGTAAGTCATAATTAAGTATCCAACTATGGTATTACGTAGGATCTTGCAACTAAAGAAATTAATAGTACCCTTCTACAGAAATTCTGTACATACTAGAAAATAATCATAGACCTTGACTGCAATAAAAGATCTGCTGTGATTGTGGCAACTCTTGAACATGGAATTTTATCAATGACCTCATTAAAACCTTAAACTTATTTATGAGCTTCTGTTGGTGGCAGTTTATCTATAAAGTTTGAGTAACCTACTTGTTGTCTGCAATATTAGCAATTAATTAACAACCTCGTTTTTTTCTGATCCTTTTGAAGGCACCACTTCGTTTACAGGCATAAACTCACACTAGCAACTGCTACACTTATGAGCAGTAGAAATTCCAAAATCACTTGCTTCTTTAGGATAAACTGCAGATACACAACATTACCGAGCTAAGTTAAAACTTTTTAACAAAGCAAAAAGATAAATTGGAGCAAGTCACAGCAAAGACAGTACAAATCGTTGCTGTTTAAAAGTCTTTCTACTAATCAATAAGACTCAAGAAAACTCTCAAACGACAATCCAAATGCAATCGGTTTTAATCGGAAAAATAAGAATTTGGTGAGTTTAATTGAAGTCTTACTTTTTGTGATCATTTATAGTAGTCGTAAGGTTACTGATAATGACTACCTTAAGGTTATTTGCGAATTTAAAAGATTACTTTAGCCAGTGGCAACACGACACAAGATAATAGAATCTTTCTTTTTTTAAATTCCAGGTTACGACAGTCGGTTCTAATATGTAATAGACTTTATCGCTACGATTTTAAACACAGTAGGTAACTCTAATTCTGGTTATAGTTACAAATGAATTTATAACAATAAACAAATTTTTTCCATAGATTCCTATAGCGTTGGGCCTTGGTATGATAGCATCATTTACTACTTTATTTAAGAAAATACACCCCTAAATTGTGGATTGTAACGTGCCGAATCTGAGTTAGAATTCATCGTTTTGCACTTGATTTGCAACTTCCGTTTGATACGATCTAAAGTAAAAGCTTTTTGTAATTTTATTAATTTTTTAATAAGATGGGATATGAATTCTGACATAAAGATGTAAACACGATATTAGAAAATTAACAGCAACTTAAGATCGCAAATAATAAATTTCTAAGTGGGTGGCATTTATTTTGTTTTGAAAACTTTAACTGCAAATTTTGTTACGTGACTTTTCATTAGCAATTTTTAAAATACTTTCCAGAAGCGATTACTTCTTAAATAAGATTGAATTTTTACTGTGAAACGATCAATTGTAGAATTGTGGTGAAAAATTCTATACTGCCAAACACCCTACATTAATATGTATATAGTCGTCGATAGACTAATTTGTGTTTCTTTTAATGTCGTTTGCTCCAAGTATAACCTTCTTAACAATATATGCTCCTAGCCTTCATTTCGTAACCAGCTCGAAAGAATCTGCGCCTCTAGCCAACAACATTGATTATACACTGACGATAACAAAATTTATGTAAAGCAATTGTATGGTTCCCTATAACTAAACCCACTCCAAAAATAATTTTATAATTTTAGTGTGGGCATTTAAGAGGCCGCAGCTTTCTTTTTTTGATTGTTAGACAAGATCTTTAAAAGGCTATAATCACGACATTAATATTCATTAGAGCACAATGCTCTGAACGAAATTCCCATGGTATGCATAAGTGCATCGTACTGTTTCACAATTGAATTTAGCATTTAGCAAGTATATCTGTTAACTGTATTATTTCCGTAAAATCTTTGTTGGCAAAGAGTGTGTTTCAAAGCTTCTGCACAAAAAAATTACATCAAAGTAATTTAACACGCATAAATTTCAAGAGACAACAAACATGACGGAAGTTCTTGCTCCAGATTTTGTTTTATAAATGTTTATAATCATTTTTAGTCATGGTTGAATAACATCGTTATCCTGACTGTAAATTTTAAAAAATATATGTAGATATTATAAATTAAGATTAGGTACAGATATTCAGCTTTCTTACTTAAACTTGAGTTTTTGTGAAAGTCGTAAGTTAATTAATTATATTAATTGGCATTTATTGTAGGTTTTAAAGCATTTATACCTATTCTTGCATAAATAATTTGCAAGTACGTGAAAATATGTTAACCTGAAGAATGAGTTAATAAACGCCACAAGAATCTTTATAAAATATTAGCAATAAATTATAAGTTAAATTTAGTATTAGAGAAGTGAGAAATACTTTTCAGTTTTAGTAGTATACAAATTCAGTGAATTATTTAATTTTTCTAAGTTACTGTTTCCATGTTCATCCGCTGGTGATAATTGAACAGAAAAGAAAGATTATCCTTAAGAAAGAACAACATATTCATTTATCGCTTTCCTTTTGCATTTCACAAAATGTTTTACCAAAACAAACAATGATTTCCAGTTAAAAGTGCTGCCCAAGAAAGGTATTAAATCTAGCATACGTACGAGGGTGGTCTGAAAAGTTTCCGACCTCAACGTGAAGATGGCAGCACTCGTAAATAAAAGCTACTGAATTTCGTTGTTCATCTGTTGACAGTTACTCACCAAAGTTTTTTGTGAAAATGGACAAAATCGAGTATCGAGCTGTCATTAAATATTTGTTTTTGAAAGGCAATACGCCTTCGCAAATAAAAGATGAGTTGGATTCTGTGTATGGAGACTCTGCACCATCATTTACCACAGTGAAATTTTGGGCTGCTGAATTTAAACGTGGCCGTAAGAGCTTGGGAGACGATGAACGTTCGGGACGTCAAAAAACTGCAACTACCGACGAAAACATTGCCAAAGTTCACCAGATGGTGCTAGACGACCGCCGAATTAAAGTGAGAGAGATAGCAGAGGTTATGCACGTGTCAAAAGAACGTGTTTGTCACATATTAAATCAACATTTAGGCATGAGAAAGCTGTCCGCGCGTTGGGTGCCGCGTTTGCTCACGTTAGACCAAAAACGTGTTCGAATGAATATTTCCAACGCTGTTTTGGCGCAGTTTAGGCGAGATAAATCCGAGTTTTGGCGTCGATTAATTACTGTAGATGAAACTTGGATACACCATTATACGCCCGAAACACAAATACACTCCAAACAGTGGACTGCAAAGGGGGAACCGGCTCCAAAAAAAGCAAGCACTGTTTTTTCGGCTGGGAAAGTGATAACGACTGTTTTTTTGGGATAGTCATGAAGTTATTTTAATCTTCAAAAAGGAAAAACCGTTACAGGAGCATACTATGCATCATTACTTGACAAGCTGAAGGCAGAACTTGCGAAAAAACGGCCACATTTGCAGAAAAAGAAAATCCTGTTTCACCAAGACAACGCACCGTCTCACACCTCAGCGGTTGCCATGGCGAAAATCCACGAATTACGGTTTGAACTGCTTGACCATCCGCCTTACTCACCAGATCTAGCCCCAAGCGACTTCTTTTTGTTCCCTCATCTAAAAATTGCGCTCGGGGACAAAGATTTTCGTCAAATGAAGAGGCAATCACCTTCGTGAACAATTATTTTGCAGAGAAAAATGCCGAGTACTATTAGGATGGGTTACAGAGATGGGAGCATCGCTGGGAGAAGTGTGTAGAGTTACAAGGAGACTATGTTGAAAAATAAAAAAAAATTTTTAGAAAAAATGTCTTGTATCTTTTTTAGGTCGGAAACTTTTCAGACCAACCTTGTACGTTGCGATTTCATATAAATTTACAAATACCAAGACAGCTCCTTAGCTAAAGCTTATTACTTACTTAACGTTAAAGTTTATTATTTTATTTACTTCCGTGTAACTACAGACTATACTGGAATTTTCCAAAACTCATGGTACGATTTTTCTCGATTTTCCAAATGATGACTCAGTAACTATTCAACAGGTGTTTGGATTAATGTTCCATAAGGCCCTCGAAACATCGAAACATACGTAACTCTCGGTCTTGTTCCTGCAACAACTGTAATGTTAAAGCATTACTATGTTATTTGTCAGTGAATTTTTCAAAAGCCGATTAGTAAGTTTGAAGAGATTTTCAATTCAGTTTCTTTTTTATCGGGATCCTCTAAAATTCTTATTTATTATTCTTGCAGGTTTTTTAGGGTTTTTCTATGAAAATGGTTAGCCCTTACAACCTATCTTCTTGTGAAACTTTTCCACTAGAAGCTCCTAAAAGAAAATTCTAAAAAACTTCTAACGGCGGTTAGTTCAAATTAAATTCCGTTAATAAGTGGAATCTTACAACTGGCTTTATGTATATTTCCTCATTTCAGTTATCTTAAGGACATATTTAAAGTTAGGACTAAAAAAAACCTAAACTGCCAGTTTATCAAATTCGGGGTTAGTAGTAATCATTTGCTTACCTGCACACATTAATTAAAATAAAGACTTCAATCATTGATCGATCTAATTTTTATAGCTTGTATTGCCTTTAGACCCAGTTGCATAAAACATATTTACTCCACAGCTTAAGTTAATTAGATAATTAACCAATAATACGTAATAAAATTCAAAATGATCCAATCAGATCGGCTAATCATGGGATTAACTAAAGCACCGAATTCAATATGGTTTACGTAACTGAGCCTTAAATGTAGTTTCCAATGAAAAGTTTTTTATTGTGTGGCATTAAATTTGCGGCGGCAGATTTTAAAAAGTTTTTACACGAGCAGATATTTTAATTGATAAATAACCGTGCGATAATTTCGTTCATGTAAAAAACAGGTATTTATTTGTAAATATTTATTTAAAAAGTATCTGTTCTGAATAATCAGCATAGATGGGATATTTGGGTGCAGTAACAGGGTCGGACTTCAATTTGCAAAGCAAAATTTCTTTATTAAAATCATTTTAAAACAAATTCTTTGTATAACTTCCATACACTATTTATTTATTTTATAAACGGCATTTTAAGTTAGTGTGTGAATATCACATAACATTTAACGACGTTTTCATTTAACTAAAAAAAAATTAACTTTACACAGATAACCTACATAGTACCATTCGGTATCTTTAGGTAACCATTCCGTCATCAAACCGTCAGTGCGTCTTTCCTACCTCCCCCTAGTATCTAGACCTGCATATGCTGGAATTCACGAACAGACGAAATGATCACGTTAAAGACGCATGCTCAAATCAGGTTCACTTGGTGAAAGTTTTGTTAAGTTTCAATTAAAAAATGTAATGAGCAAAGTGGAACCGGCTCAACAATTTCTTACTGCGGCCAGTAGAATTGCATCTTAGAGGAGTCACGCACTTTTATCACTTCGTCCTTTCGTGAATCCTAGTACAGATACCGTATCGCATAGTTGCGACTAGCTTGGTGGATGTGCCCCCATATATAATAGCGGTTTCCTGTAGTGTAGGTATTAGTGGTGATTGATTGATTAATAGTACAGTCAAATTAGAAACCTTCCCAAAAGGGTTCACTAAAGTTTTGATATTTTGTAAAGTATTTAGGGAAGGTCTCCTGATGTACGAAACATAATTATCTCCCTCTTTTGTAGTGAGCTCGAGTAGACAGAGCACAAAATCTGTCAATTTTCTAACCTTTTTTCAGCTTTTTGTATATATCTTGGAAAATATTGATCTTAGCAAAACATACACTCTATACAAATTAAAGTAGATACAATTTCCTACAATTTCCTACAAGTTCGATTCTATTCATTGTTTTCTAGCGACTATTGTTTTCAAGATTCTTGAGTTTGAGGTTTGAGGTGTTTTAGGAATTGGTGCAAGAGACCGTCCTAGTACACTCGCCACCCTTTAAACGTAATTTATGTAGACCAGCCGTGACCATGGAACCTGTTCTTGAATAATATTGTATTATCTGGGTATTAGGAATTTTGGATATGGTTCGAATTTTAGAGAGGAGGGGTACTTTGGGTCCGTTTTTAGTTTACAGCGATTTTCTAAAAAAGTTGGAAATAATGTAAAATGTTACTAGATAAAAAAATTAAACTAGATGATTGTTTTGACTAAACGAGATAGTAATATTCTAATTTGTTGTATCTGAAGAAGAAAAACAGAAAAATATTTTGCAAGACTTAAAACCATTTAATGATGAATACCAGTATATACAGTGAAGAATAAAATTCCTACTATTATGTATGTAAGAAAAGCCAAAGGTGAATATTTTCTTTATACTGCTTCTTCTTCTTTCTCCGAGATGATTTCCTCAACAACAAAGTCCAGGGTATTCAAGCACTCGCCGTGACAGTTGTGGTACACAGTGAAGCAATTCATGCCAATCTTCTTGTATTCACACTTACTCTCACAACAACTCCTGGCGCATCTACAGAAGATAAAGTTGAGAACATCTTTAGAAGCAACAGGATCTTTGGCTTAATAGGCACTAGGTTCCCATTAGACCTTTACTCTCAACCCCATTGTTCAGCAGGAAGCTCATTTTCCATCCAGGGCTGTACTTGGTGGTAAACTTAATATGAATGCTACATAGATACCCGTTCGGTGGAAGGTAGAGAAGGTAGACTTGATTTTAGGCAGACGTGGTGAAGGCATGGTACCTAAGCAAGTTTAAGGAAGTTGTGGATGTAGAAGTTCCATGCAAAGCCATGAAGTATTTTTCCCCGCTTTGGCCACCTCTTCGTCCATTGATTGGGGGTTTTTGAAAACCTCAACTGTGAAATGCAGTCCCTCATGTAGCAGCAAAAGTTTGCAACCGGCGGTCTTTTCTTTTTTGAAGGAAACTGACGTTGTGTCACACCCTGTAAAAGCATGAGCACAAAGTTTGCTATGTTGTAAGCCCTTTTGTTGTAAATGTGTCGAAAAGAATACCTGAATTGACACTTTTCCTCTACCAGGCTTGTAAAAAAATATATATCGTTTGGCAGCTACCAACTAAAACTACTACATCTTCATATACACAAGATTTTTTAATGGCCCACCTAAGTACATAAATAAATTGCTCGTACATAAAATTGGCCTTCCACTCGTGGTTGACCAACATAAATCACATTTAATGGGCTTCCAGGATGATTAAACGCAGTGTGACATATAGGTAGTTGTCAAGACAGCTTCCTGTACCCAATTATTGAATCACCTTAAATTTCAAACTCGAGTATCTCGGAAACAATCATCGCTGGAAAAAAATGAATACAACAGATTTTGTAGGAAATCTTGTCTACTTTACTTTTGTATTTTTTAAGATATTTACAGAACAATGAAAAAAGGTTAGGAAATTGACAGATTTTGCCCTCTACCTACTCGAGTTTAGCAAAAAAGGGGGAAATAATTATGTTTCATATATGAGGGGATCTCCCTCAAGTACTCTACAAAGTATCAAAACTTTTTTAAACTTTTCCGGGATACCACCTTATTTACTCTAATTTGACTCTATTATATGGTAATTACTGCTTACTTTATTGAGTTGAATAAACCGCAACTTAACCTGCACAATGACTTTTATTTTTGCTGTTTGCACTTTGCCAGCATTTCAAACTTTAGCGGTCACCGCCTTCGAGAAACTGGACCCTGCGATCCGTAGGCAAAATTGCTGGTACCGAAATGAGTAAATTCCTTTAAAATGTGATGGCCGAGTACCGACTGCAGACACAGCCGCCCGTGTAACTAATCTATTTTTACAACTGTATTATTTGAATTTTATTCTTCGTAGATAAGAGCAAGACCTGGAACCTAACTCTATGAAGACGCATTTCATAAGAATCTTCTATCTTTTGAGTTGGTAAGTTCGTTCATGTCTGACACACATCGACCTAGATAATATAGCGGTAATGAAACCCGTCAGCAATACAATTTGAATAGTGTAAATTGTACACATAGAGCAAAACTATTTTGAACCGAAGTGAGTTTGAGCTTAGATATGAGAAGAAACTTTCTAAGTCTGGCATCAAATTTAAGGGCCCATAATGCTTCTAGTAATCGGTGCCAAAATGGGAAAAACTATCAGAAAGTACAATTAAAACATCTTTGATTTCTCTTAGCGTTTTCAGTCCTAATTATTGTAAACCATTGGCTGTGATACCAAAGTTGTTTTCTATTACTGTTAATTACTTCTATTTCTTGTTCTTTACACATTATATTTTTTTACAATTGCATTTATACACTGGTTTAAATACAGTTTATGATCTAATTGTTACAATAACATTTTAGGCATTCGCTTATTATTTGTTGCTTCCAGTAGACGATTCATAATATAATTCTTATTACTATTATTTACATTGCTAACAAGTTTATTCGTTATGTTGCCTGAATTTCAGTTTGTACATAGGACATCCCCTTCTAGGTGTGTTCAGCCGAAAGGGCTACACCAAGCAAGACTGACATACTTTTATCCTACCAGCCGAGCAGCAAGGGCTTCCGTCATTTGCCTTTTTTGGGTGTGCCCGTGTGCCCAATTAAAGTGGTAACATTATGAGACTCTTATTCCGATTTGAACTTAAATGTTCTAAATCGCATGCATGGTAGTAATTATAGCTATCAACCTGGCACGCCTCACTTCAAATTTTGTTTGCTAATAAATTTGATTATCAATCTTAAATTTCAATTCGAGTATAACCAGAAGATTTAGGTACCATGTATTGGATAGATTCTGACAAAAGAATTACAATCAGCTGTACCCTTCCCAGAAACGTTCTCTATAATAGAAGTGTCTTTGTACACTTGTGGTTTGAAGTCTACAAAAGACTATAGAATGTCTCTATAGTCAATATTCACTAAAGTCGCACAACACAAGTACGTTTCCCTTGAATCGTTTACTAAATTGATTGTACTTACATATCTGAATTGAAATATTAATGACTACATATTTACTTATATTAAGATGTGAATAAACGTGGAAATGAAGTACTCAATGGAAACTTAAACAGAAAAATTTATAATAAATTTACTAGCAACCAGTTTTTATAAATCTGATCCTTTTTTGTAAAACGTAATCCCGAGAACTTCTATGAACTAAAAAAAGAGGACCTAATGGTTTAAATATCCATTTTGCATTCCATTATTTTGTTCATAATCTCTATATTATTTAATTGAAATATATTAGCAATCTTCAAAAGTGTTTTAACAAAAATAAATGATTAAAAGGTTTTTACTGAATGCACGATAATGTATTCCAAAGCATGCGAAGAAGAACTTAATTAAATAATTATTATATCTTAGTACATTTAATTACTGCAATAAATCTTTTACACATTCCTTCTTTAATAAGAGGTAGGTATTACTCTACCATTAAATTTTATTTTTCACTGTAACTCGTATATAAAAACGCTACGTTAAGTAAATTTAAATTCTTTACTTATCGAAAAATTTTTTTGATAACATACAATACCAAAAATGTATAATTAATAGTAATTAATAAACTATGTATGAAAAGTTATTTAACATTTTCTATTCTAGCACAGGTAGAAACATTAAATCAAAATGCATTAAAACATAATTAATGGACTAAGGGCAACAAATGAAGACGATCATATATCATTAAGTATAGGTACAGTCGGGTGTGGGATTGATATCTAGCCAAGAAAGAATTTTTCTTAATTATACGGCTATGTTACTTCATGTTAATGGTTGCCTTAAAATAAAACGTTAGAAAATTATTTTTATGCTAACCTCAAGTGAAACATCCCCGGCTAGAAAGTTGCTTTACAATAGTGACTATAAATCTCATATTAGTTACAACCATAGAAGGGCGTAACCTAACCGTAGCATTACAATACGAAAACCTTTTTATAGCGCACAATATTTCTAAGCGCTTACGTGCATACAATGTAATGTTATATTTGAAATTTGAAGCTCAATTGTAGTTTCACACACGTACACCGTAAGCTTCAAATGACGTTAATCCAATGTGTTTCTATTTTACATAAATATTAGCATTGTTGAGGTATTTTCAGCAGAGTTAACCATACAAATTATAAATACTCTTCCGTAATATTTTTATAAGTTGAAATCCTTCAAATATGTTGCCATGCATAATTGTATTTATAGTATCTTGGTGTAAGTATTGTGGAATTAAGTAAAGTACACTGCAGCATGTACACCTAGAATTTAAATGCCATCTGGATCTCAGTGTCGTTCCTTGTTACATAGAAAATAAAATACCACAGAAAAATTCTTATACAAGATTTTGTGGTCGATTACTCTAACCTTAAATATACATATATAAAATAGGTATATGATTTTACACTGTGCAGAAATGCACCTATTAATTACTGAATCTTTAAGTAATTCAATCAAAAGCACATTACAAAAACTTAAAAAGCGCAACATTCATGATGTAGTTGACTCTTAAAACTACGATGTGAGTTTCCAAATTTTCTTGTGATTTTTGTTTTTGTCAAATACACAAAACTGATTTTGCTTACATTGAATAGTTTGGCCAGTGGTAGTTATTACCATGTAAGCATCAATTGTCTGAATTGTTTCACACAATAGTCGCACATATGTGGAGATCGTTCAAAGAAACAGAGGAGATGATGCAGTAGTAGATACCTTAAAAGAAAGTCTCAGGACAATTAGGTATAAATATGGTCCGGTATGTATTGCAAAACAGAAGATTTCCTTTTAATCTCTGTTCAAGAAGACATTTGAAGCAATTATGTCACAATTTACGGGCTACTTAAGAAGTTTGCAAGCTGATTTTCCTTATCTGATAAACTTCAATTAATTGTGTAGCTCATTAAAAAAATCCGTTTTATTCCGTTATTTCGTTTCTGTTTCGTTTTGGACCCTAATTGATTTATGCTTCATGTTATCTTTACTTGTCTCTAACAGCTCTTTAATTGTAGTTGTAACTTCAACAATTATCATTAGTTTTGGTACATGTTGATATGTTAATTTGTGTCTAACAGCTTGTTAATAGTTATGTGATCAGTTGAAATATCATTTTTAGAGTATTAGTTTTGATTTGGACAGTTACGCTTGTTTTTTTCCTTAAGCAAATCATCAGCAATTTTACAGTTAATAGTCGAATTCTTTTGTTCTATATTGTTACTTTTATTCGCCTCGAAAAGCTTGTCAACAGTTATATTTTCAGCTGAATCACTATTATTGTAGGAATTTGAATTTGCTTCATGTTGCTATCTTCATTCTTCTTTAACAGTAGTTGCGTCTTCATTGTAAGAATCTTGGTATCACATTGTGGAGTTACGTGCATTAGTCTTTAACTCGCTAATGCTTGTATTTATATTTAATCATTATAACTATGTGAATTTTGCTTACACTCCATGTCATTATCTTCATCTTTCTCTGACAGCTCATAAGTAATTGTATCTTTGTTTGAATAATAATTATTACAGAAAATTCAGTTTTGCGAAATACCAGTACTGTTCGGATGTGGATTGTGATTCCTTTGTTTGCCTTGTCTGCAGGCTTCCGATTATCTGTAGTAACATGTAATGGGAAGCTGTGTAGTGACCCAGGTTTGCCATACGTGTGACGGATTTAGACATCCTCTCTTCCAGCTCTGCCTAATGGACGTCCGCGCCTCGGAAAGGAGCTGGACTACTGTAATCAAATGTATGCTTTCCTTGCTGTCCTGGGATTCCGTTTACCAAACGCTTCCCTGGGCTTGTAGGTTTGAAGTCCCCGAAGTATATTTCCCCACAGTCACCATCTCATGCTACGGTACGCTATCGATCTTCACCTTTGCAGCGCCAGTATGAAGGTGTGGTCTTGAAATAGATCATTTCTATTTGCTATATACTCCACCATGCACAGGCGGGATCGGACAGTTCCTTGCCGGCGTTTCATCGCCAGCCCCGGTTCAGCGGCGGCCGTTTCATCGCCGCCGTTTGATCTCCACCGTCAGGTTTAATAATAAAGATACAAACTTTAATAAATAACCGTTCTTGAGTATTTTTGGAAAATACACTATATATGCTTGCAATTCGAAAATCTAGTAGGTAACGTTAGCTATATTGTTTTTAGATTTTCATTTGCAATTCTCCCGCATCTTTTGTAAGTATAATTCAAAAATAAGAAACAAAATAAATAAACAAAAACATTCGGTAAAATAATTTTGTAATTTAATGTAGTATTAAAGTAGCATAATTATAATACACGAATTAAAGGTTTAAAAATGTAAATATAACTGCGGCGATGAATCGGCGGGGATGAACCGGCGGCGCTGAAACAGTTGCGCTGAACTGTCCTAGACCGCGCACAGGGAGGTATTCTGACTTGAATGCTAGTCATAATTATATTTTAGAATTCATAGCTCTTTTTCCTACTTGTTATTACCACAGTATTACTTTAATAATAATAATTAGATTTTAGAAAAATGTTTGTTTAATAATTACAAATACTTTAGAGTAGGGGAGAGTCGGGTAACCACGCACGGCGGGTAACCATGGACACATCTGGTTTTCATGGTTTTAGGCCGGTTACTAGTTCGCACTCAGTATCGGCTAAGTTCACAGCTATTTTAGTCTAACTGTGTGTAATTTCATAATGCTCCGATCATTCCTGTTGAAATTAACCAAATTTCAAGTTGTTTGAGAATTTTACATTTGCTTTTTGTTACGTGTGAGTGCGCAGGAATTGTATCCTACTAGTGAGTATCAACAAAATAACTACTGTAGTGTGTTAGATCATATATTAAAGTAGTCTACCGAAAAAAATAGCGACTAAAGTTTGGTATGTCAGAAGCTATACTATCAAAAGCTATTGCGTTACATTCGGGTAGCCGTGGATACTACTATTGTGTTTCAGAACAAAATAGAAAATACTAATGCCTATGTTTAAAGGCCGTACCACTGAAAGAGGTTTATGGAATGAACCTTAGTTGATTTTAGCCATCAAATATGTAGTTGATGAAAAACATTCTATCTGTAAAACGAGTATCAGATTTAAAATTCCCAAAAGCACACTCCACGAAAGAGTTATGAATATAAGTCGTAATGAATAAATTTCTACTAAACCAAAACTGGCAAGATTTAAACCCATCTTCAGCGAAGCACAGGAGAAGGTTTTAGCTGATCATGTGAAAGACCTAGACCAGCGCCTCATGCCACTGTCAAAAAAAGAATTTCTTAAATTTGTTTATAACCTTGCAGATGAAATAAAAATTAAACATCGTTTTAGCAAAAAAAATTAAGCGGCTGGTAAAGACTTTTATTACAAGTTCTTAGAAAGACATCCAGAGCTTTCTTTAAGGTCTGCTGAATCTGCAAGTATTACGCGTGCAGTTGGCTTCAATCGTCCACAAGTGGACAGATTTTTTTGCTTTATGAAGCGCTTTGCGAAAAATTCAAGTTTACGCTTCCCAAAATTTTTACTGCATATAAGACTGGAATTTTATGTGTGCATGTTATTCAGAAAGTTTTGCGATGCAAAAACAGGTTGGTAAACTTACGTCAGCAGAAAGATGCCAAAACGTTACCATCATGTTGTGTATGAGTGGCACGGGATTTTTACTGCATCCACTGTTTATTTTTCCAAGGGTTAAAATGAATGATAGGCTAATGATAAACGCTCCAGTGCAATCAGTCAACGCAACGCAGTGAAATGGCTGGATGACAGGTGAGATTTTCTTGAAGTGGCTTCAACATTTTGTGAAATATTCCAATTCAAGTGAAAAAAGCCCGATTTTACTTATCGTAGATGGTCATTCCAGCCATAAAGATTTGCAAGTCATTAAATAATATGCAAAGCATCCTAAGCATTCCTCCGCACACAAGCCATCGGCTCCAGCCGCTTGACTGTACTATCATTAAGCCCTTTAGATCTGCTTACAACAAAGCATGTCAACTTTGGATGCGGCAAAATCCAGGAATGCACATTAATTAGTATCACATCGCAGGATTACTGTCTGCGGCGTTTACGAAAATCAGCCGATTTGATATTTCGAAAAGAGGATTTGAATGTACGGGCATTTATCCCTACAATAAACATATCTTCTCTGACATCGACTTTCTTCCATCAATGATAACCGATATCCCTAAAGCTGCTGACAAAACGCAAGCTCTTCTTGAAACTGGTGCAATGGTACCAGATCGGTCTACACTAACTCAGTCTTCTATGGGAACTCCAACCCTACTTGATATTACTGAAAAAACATTGTAACCTTCTACGTCAAGCTACGCTGTTCAAGAGAATTCTTTGAAGTCTGTATCAACCTCTTCTTCAAATGTCGCCATCTTAGTTACGGTAGTTTCTACCAAAACGTAGCAAACAATTTGGGAAATAACTGTGAAAAAGGTGAACTTTTTCGCATAAAATGTTAATTAAAAAAACAAAGACCACACTGGTCTTTCTGGCGTATTGATTTTAGGAATTAGCATAAAAAGACGTACGATAAGTGACATTTTGTGTTTACGGTTTTTCGTGTTTTACATGGAACCGTCCATGTCTAGCGTCCTGGCGTTTTTATCAACGTACTTGTATTTCGCCACTTTACAAAAATTTATAAACGCCAGATAGTTAGAATTCGTCGAAAAACTAGACTTTTTCATAATTTCCACTACGAGCGCATGCCCACACCTAGATCGTTGAAATTTCCATCAGAGCACCTAGATACCTTTCTACGTCGATGTGTAACAACGCTAGAAAGTTGGAATTCAGGTCTTCTTTTTCTGTCAGTGGCTCTTGTACCATGTGTATTGAGTAATGTTAACAAAAAGCACACAGATAGTTTCAGATATGAGAGGTCAATGTCAACTAATAAGTGAAGAAATTGATTAGTAAATATGCAAACGGCAGATTTAGGCAATTTTTCATATTGGGAATTAATAAGGATGTAGTTAGCAAGCTACAGATTGATAGCATAAATGTTGCTTGGAAGTATTTGGAAGTTAAACAAAAACGTTTTTGAAAATAAACAATTCATATTGGAGATGTCACTTGTCGATACTAAAGTGGCCAGAATTGGTATTTTACTCCAAACGGTCATGCTATGATCAAAAAAGCATGCCGAGCACTTACCATAAGCATTACCAACAGATCATTACTTTTTAAATGTAAAAATTCTAAAAGATTTTCTCACGGATTATAAGTATAATTTAACTTTAGTGGGTCTGGGAATTGAGAAGTTTAAAGGCAAGTGTTTAGACTATCACCTAGTATATAGTATGTTATAAGGTAGAAATGTCGCAGGCACTTTATCTAGCGTTACCTTTAAATGGCATCACCAGACCGATTGTATCTAAGCATCGCGTTCACGCCACCTGAGCTAGGTTCTTCACCAATCATTGCATTTTCTCTACTACTACTGTAACTGTTCTCCAGCAACCTTATCACGAGCTAAACTACCCGACAATAACCATGCCATCAGCCTGAAGAGAAAAAGGCTTTCTTGAAACGATTTCTGCTTATGCGGAAAACAAAATTAACCATGACGACCTTCGACAATAATGATGAGACGAAGGTTAGTCTGCTGTGGTCATAGTGAAATTTTTATTTGCCTCCAACAGTAGGTTATCTATTACGTATCTTTATATGGACCATCACCATTGTGAGAATTCCAATCTTGCCTCTTCTATAATTATGTATATTTTAATTGGAACCGTCATCACTGTAGAAAGCTTTGCTGTTTAATAACTCATTTTTGTGACTGCCATCTTCACGTTTTTCTAGTAGCCCACCCGCAGTTACATCTTTAGTTGAGCTGTCATGTTATCATTCTAGGAGGTACATAGTTGCGACAGTGATAATTCTTATCTTTTGTGCATAAAACGCTCTTTGATAGGAATTTTTCTTTTAAATCCAACTTGCAAATAAATATTAACTTTCAATCAAAATTTCAATGAATTACGATATTTAACTTTCGTGTAAGGCAAATTTAAATTAAGATTAGTCATTCGAATTTAGCAATTTGGGGCTTCATCCCGAGCATTGATTGTAATCGCAGATCAAGTATACGAAATTAATATTTATTAATATAGAGAACTGCGAGTATATACAGGGTGGTAGAAAATTTAAGTATTGCAAGCGTTTTCAAATATTACTCCATCAATTAATTAATTCAACACAAAGTTGACGCGCTGCTACGATTTGCCAATATTTTCTTTCTAAATCAAAACAGACCCCGTCGAGCAATTTATTTTGTCTGTGAACTTTGTACATTTTCTTTTTTTGCTTTTGTATTTAATCTAATTCACTTAATTGCATATTGTTACCAATTATTTCAGAAGTAGGGCAAGTAAGAATTAATTGTGTATATTTTGTATTTATGTTAGTTATAACTTGTTATATTTACTATTTGCTTTATGTGGATTATTTACTTGTGACTGTATGTATTATCTGTAGAATCATATTTTTCTGTTTTGACTTGAAGTGTTCTGGCGCCCCATGAAATCTAAGAGTCCGTAAGAAATTGCAAATCATGACATCTGTCAACAAGTTTATTATTGTGATTGAGATTTAATAATATGCCGAAAGTCTTGATGTCGCAGATGTGAGTGTTATCAGTTTTTTTCTGAAAGAAGTGTCGAAGCACCATTTCTTGTAATTTGGGTACAACTTCGTAACTACTCAGCTGATTTTATTTCAGTTGGTGGAAAATTGTACGACACACATCCAATCTACCAGTGCTTTTAAATTACAAAAAAATAACAGTTTTTATAATATAAATGATACTTCACAGGAAAACCTTCATTGCTAAAAGAGGCCCAGGCGTAGGGAGTCAAACTATTGCAACTTGAGTTTTATTAAATGATAAGCTTAGCTATATTTTACATTACGGTTATACAAACTTTCTACAGTAAATTTAAGTGCAGATTTACGGATTTGTATAATTCTCTTTCCCTCTCTCTTTGACCTGTAGCTCCATAAGGGACAAAGAGCACTCCGGGGGGGGGGGGGTGTTTCATTTGCCTGTGGTAGATGGTAGAGCGGCAGCCTCTACTCATCTTGGTTGGAGTCCGTTCTGCGTATATTTTTAGCTAATTCCTTCCACTTTCTGGCTGTATGTTTTATCTCTCCCCATGACACGTTTAGTAGCTGTATTTCCTAGGAAATGTTTCTTTTCCAGGTATCGTGTATTTTTCGTTTTCCTCCTACGTTGAAATTTAGTGCCTGTCTAGTTAGATTGTTGTGTGGTTTACTTAATCTATGCCCAATCCACTCCCATTTTCTGTGTCTGATTGTTACCTCTATTCTTTCTTTGTTTGATATCTCTCGTAACCTTAAGTTTGTTATTTTATTGGGCCAGCATATTTGGTGAATTTTTTTTAGACATTTATTAGTAAATATTTGTAACATTTGTATACTTTGTTTATTTAATGTCCATTTTTCTGCCCCGTACAGCAATACGCTCTTAACGTTAGTTTGGAATAAACGTAATTTTGTTTTAACTGTAATGTTTTTTGATCTTCATATTTTACTCAGTATATTAAACGACTTTTGGGTTTCCTCTATTCTCCTTCTTATGTCTCTTTGAGAGCCTCCCGTTCTATCCACTACACTTCCTAAGTAACAGAATTCTTCAACCTCTTTAATATGTTTATGCTCTATGCTTATATTTCTTCCATCCTCTTCTTCGTCATTTAGGATCTCTGGTTTTTTCTCATTTATTTTGAGACCAACGTGTTCTGCCACTTCTTTGAGTCTCATTGTTTTTCTTTGCATCTGGTTTTTCTTCCTAGTTATTAGGCATATGTCGTCCGCAAACTCAAGGTCTTCAAGTTTGTTAAATATACCTCGATTTATTCCGGATATATTATTTCTTATATTCTCCATCACCCAGTCTATGATGATTAGGAATAGAATTGGTGATAAAACGCACCCTTGTTTAACTCCTGTGTTAATCATAGGTTTTTAAGGTAGTTTCTCTTGTCTTTTCTTGCCCTTGTTGTAACGGGAAAAAGCTGAAGAAGAAGCCTAAGGCCCGTTACGGATGGCAGAAGATGTTCAATCTCGTAGCTCAAATCGATGACGGGGGTGGTTCAAGCTAAACTTACCTTAACAAAAAAAGAAAGAAAGCTTACACTTACAAAAACTCTTGTCAAATCTAAAAAATGATCGAAATTAAGGGCGCCAGAAACTGAAGATCATAAGGAACCAATGGCTAAATTGGTAGGTTTAACCTTTCTGCTTACAAGTTTAATTACATATCCACCTCCCGAGGCGACATTAAATCTTTTAATAGAAGCCTCCTCCCGGAATTTACACAAAACTCACTAAATTCAACCGAAAAAAACTTGTAGCAACTTTATAGGTTGTAAGAAACACGCCCGCGTCTTTACCGTTCGAAAGCTAGCAAAGAATCCCTTTGTTCACGCGCATCGGTCCTACGCTACTTTCACTTGACTTAACAAAGAAGTTAAAAACACAGTCTCGATTAAACTGTAAATGGAAATTTTCCAACCCTCACAATTCAATGTGAATCTGGCTTGCTCAAGAATACGGGAATCATAAAAGTGCAACCAGAATGCTAGAAAGTAACAATTTATAAACACGTCTAGGCGTCGAAAAGGCAATTAAGAATTTAGGATAAAACACATACACGGACCCAATTAGTCTGAACGGAAATTTACTAGCTACTAAAATAAACAATTTAATAAATGTCCAAGAAAGAAATATCTGAACAAAATTAAGACAGATACCGGATAAGTATACGTTATTTTAAAGTGACTACACTTTTTTACTTTACTTTAGTAAATTTCAATATTCTCGATGTATTTGGTTTTTTATTGTTTCGTCTTCTGTATTCAATCATTTTCTTTCTTCTTCTTCTCTCTTCGATTGTATTCAATATAGCGTTTGTTATCCGTGGTTTTTGTTTTCGGACTTTGTGTCCAATTGTTTTTTATGTTCTTTTCTTTACTACGAGGGTGGTCTGAAAAGTTTATAGCTTTAGCTAAGGAGCTGTCTTGGTGTTTGTAAATTTATATGAAATCGCAAAGTACGAGGGTGGTCTAAAAAGTTTCCGACCTAAAAAAGATACAAGACATTTTTTCTGAAAATTTTTTTTTTATTTTTCAACATAGTCTCCTTGTAACTCTACACACTTCTCCCAGCGATGCTCCCATCTCTGTAACCCGTCCAAATAGTACTCGGCATTTTTCTCTGCAAAATAATTGTTCACGAAGGTGATTGCCTCTTCATTTGACGAAAATCTTTGTCCTCCGAGCGCAATTTTTAGATGAGGGAACAAAAAGAAGTCGCTTGGGGCTAGATCTGGTGAGTAAGGCGGATGGTCAAGCAGTTCAAACCGTAATTCGTGGATTTTCGCCATGGCAACCGCTGAGGTGTGAGACGGTGCGTTGTCTTGGTGAAACAGGATTTTCTTTTTCTGCAAATGTGGCCGTTTTTTCGCAAGTTCTGCCTTCAGCTTGTCAAGTAATGATGCATAGTATGCTCCTGTAATGGTTTTTCCTTTTTGAAGATAATCGATTAAAATAACTCCATGACTATCCCAAAAAACAGTCGCCATCACTTTCCCAGCCGAAAAAAACAGTTTTGGCTTTTTTTGGAGCCGGTTCCCCCTTTGCAGTCCACTGTTTGGACTGTATTTTTGTTTCGGGCGTATAATGGTGTATCCAAGTTTCATCTACAGTAATTAATCGGCGCCAAAACTCGGATTTATTTCGCCTAAACTGCGCCAAAAGAGCGTTGGAAATATTCATTCGAACACGTTTTTGGTCTAACGTGAGCAAACGCGGCACCCAACGCGCGGACAGCTTTCTCATGCCTAAATGTTGATTTAATATGTGACAAACACGTTCTTTTGACATGTTCATAACCTCTGCTATCTCTCTCACTTTAATTCGGCGGTCGTCTAGCACCATTTGGTGAACTTTGGCGATGTTTTCGTCGGTAGTTGCAGTTTTTGGACGTCCCGAACGT
>VTPC01001114.1:0-35081 GCA_011009095.1 Ignelater luminosus
AAGACGCACTTCACATTGCCGAAGTAGAGCCGGTATTACTCACAAAGTATAAAGCCCACATAGACCAATATTCACAGTAAAATAGAAAAAACAGAGGGCCATTTTAAAGACAAATTTAATGATAGATCTAATCTGGGGCTTAGACCAGGCATGTAGAGACTTGATTTACTTCTCTTCTAAACTACAAGTATTAATAAGAAAAAGATTTTTGTTTTGAAACCTCGGGTAAAGTCTAAACTTAACTACTACTTCAATTATGTCTTGGAAATTGGACCTCTAAATCTAATTTGTCTCTTTTGTTTTTAACGTGCTCATGTTTTCTAATGCCAAATATCAATTTGACACATAAGTTTTGCAGCTTTTGTACATGGTTTTTATCAAAGACGGTTACACATGATGAATATATTGTGTCTGAAAAATCCAACAGTGACAGAACCAAAGACGAGCAAAGCATGGTTTTAGTTGTTTAATTTAAGGAATACCAAATTTGATAAAACAGTTTCAAATTGCAGTAAGCTTTCTGCAGACACATTGAAATATGATAACTAAATCTGAGGTCTGACTCGAAATAGAGGACAAGATTCTTTGCCGTTTCAGATAGTGAAATACATGTTTGATCTAAACTTAAAAAGATATCGGACATAACAAAATTTCTATCGTTTCTATGACCGAACAAGGTAGCTGCAGATTTTTTAAAATTAATCTGCAAGCAATGTTGGCATAAGTACTCTAAAATGCTGGAAAGACCATAATTAATTGCAGCAACTGCCTTCCTAACATCTCCTAGCACGAAAGAAAGGTACAGCTGAGTATCGTCGGCATAAAAATGACAGAACAGATTTTGTGCTGATAGCATATATTATATAAAGCAAAGAACCTTCCCTGAGGAACTCTAGAATCCAACTTTTTTAAAAAAGATACTCTTCCTATATAATTAGCAACCTGAAATCTGTCCTGCAAATAAATAGTAAACATTCTGATCTCCTGAATAGATAAGCCAATATTCGTATTGAGAAGTGGGACTGAATTTATAAAATAATGATTACAACTAAACCAGATAAAGTTGGCCGGTCAGCTGCGCGTTTGAGGAAGAGAGAGAACACTATTAGCTGCAAGTGTGGTCCTCACAACAGATCGCTGTTATGCCAGCGCGCAACCAATTTTCACCGGCCAACTTTATCTGGTTTACTTGTAATAATGTTAGAATAACATCGTCTACATCAGGAGGAAGAGAGGAACTCTTTAATCTTTTAGAATTAAAATGTTTTAAATGTTTCCACAGTAGTTTTAAATTTATGGTATATTCATAAAAAGCCTTTGTTCTTTATTAATTGCATGCGCTCCAAGAGCTCCATTTGCGATTTATTTAATACCAATGTCTCGCATGCGACGTAACTGTGGGTCTAATAACCTTTGTATAATTCTTATTTTTGTTCTTTGTGACACAAATTTGGATTTTAACGTAGCGCTTCAAATTTCCGGTTTTTCCCAGTTCTTCCCGTTCTTCATGTCTTTTTTCTTCTATTTTCACCCCAAGGTACGTGAAATCCTTAACTCTTTGAAATGTATATGTATTTTCCTGTTTTTGTACCGTTAGATATCGTTCATCTTCTTGTTGAGGTCATTACCATATACTTTGTCTTTTCTTCATTGGTTTTAAGTCTAAATTTTCGAGCTTCCCTTGCTAAACGCTTTGTCATTTTTTTGAAGTTCTCTCTTTCCCTTTGTTATCACTGCAAGATCGTCTGCAAAGGCTATACATTGGTGGTCGTTACAAAATATCGTTTCTTCGGTTCTGATCTGACTTCTTGTTATTGTTTCTAATACCAGGTTAAAGAGCACCGTGGACAGTGGATCGCCTTGTCTAATTTCTTGTTTTATTTCAGAATCTTCTGATTTATGTTCCTCCCAGATTACTTTATTTTTCGTTATTTCTAAAGTCATTTTGTGTGGTTTTTTCCAGCTCCCTCATTGTCTGATACATTGGCTGTCTTTTTATTGTATCGTAGGCCTGCTTGAAATATAAAAACACTTAGTCTTTTTCGTATACATTCTGCCATTATCTTATAGCACACTTCCAATAGAGCAATCTTTCCGTAATTCTCGCTTTCCATCTTATCGCCTTTGTTATATATTGGGCATATCCTTGCTTTGCTCCAGTCTTGAGATATTTGCTCTTTTTCCTAACTACTTTTTAAATTAAATTGAAATTAAATTAATTTTAAATGTAATATAAACTATTATAAAGATGTCACTAATAAATTAATGTATGTCATGGGTGATTAATTCAAGAAAATTATTAAAGTAAAATTTAATTTCTAGAAAGATTCGAGCCTAACTAACCAACTAGAATACCTACCTCGGTAGCACAGTTGGTTAGTGCACCTTACGCGAGATAAGGCTACGTAGGTTCAAATCCTAACTGCGGTAAAGATTTTTAAATTAATTTAAAATGTAATATGTACTTTTTATAAGCTCATATATTAGGCCTTGTAATATCTCTCCGTCCATTTTTATCATTTCTGTTATTATTTTTTTTTCTGTGCTTTTATTGTTTTTCTGTTTTTTTTATATCTATGACTTCTTCTTTTGTTGGGGTTTCTATTCTCATTTCATTCTCTATTATCTCCCGATTTCTCTCGTGATCTTCCTCTTCATCTCCGTTTAATAACTTTTCGAAAAAGTTTCTCCATTGTTCTTATTGGCTCACCGATTAAGTTACTCTTTTCGTTTTTTATATATGTACTATACCTGCAACATCCTCTTTCCATTCTTTCTGTTTCTTGCTAAAATGATCTTATTTCATTTTTTCTTAAATTTTTCTTCAATGTTTTTTATTTTATCTTTATCGTATTGCCTCTTCTTATTCCTGCATGTTTTTTTCATTATTTGTTTTAATTAACTGTACTGTTGCGTTCTGTGTTCTGCGAAAGCATAATTTTTCTTATTTGCTTTATGGATTTTGCTACTTCTTTACATTCATCATCAAACTATTCCTTTGATCTGCTTTTCTTATTGCCGCTTTATTCGACTTTAATTATTGCTGTTTTTATTTGTTCCCATTTTTCTTCTATTCCCATTTCTTTGTCGCTCATATTTAGCCTTTCATTTATTTCCTTTTGTACCTATCTTGTATGCTTGTATCTTTTAGTAGGTCTGAATTAAACTGTTTTATCTATCGTGCACTTTGTGTTTATTTCCTTCTTCCAATTCCTTTGCACATGTAATTTTTACCAAGTAGTGGTCGGAGTTACAACCTGCTCCTCTCATACTTTTTAATTTTGTTATATAATTCATATGTTTCCTTTCTACCAAAACATGATTGATCTGATTTACAGTTTTTTTTATCAGGCGATGTCCATGTTTGTTTATATATTTCCTTCCTCCTTAACTGCATACTTTCTTATAACCAGCCTCCTTTCCATCGCAAAGCTTATTATTCTTTGTCCGTTATTATTTGACTATTTATGCTTGCTGTTTTTCCTTGCCGCCTATTCATATATATCTTTTTTCTCCACCTTCGCGTTACAATCACCTATTATTACTTTCATATTATATTTGGGTAACCCTTCATTTTCTAATTGCTCATAAAATTCATCCTTGTCTTCTTCTTTTTCTGCATCTTCTGTTGGTGCATGCATATTTATTATACTTATGTTTTTTTCCCTTTTAGCCTTAAAAAGCATAGTCTATTTGATATTAGTTTAAATGTTATCACTTTTCTCTTCAACTTTTCCTGAATCATAAAACCTGTTTCTAGCATTCTATCTTTGACTCCGCTTTTGAAAAATGTTATACCATCTATCTCTATAATTTTTGACTCTAGCTGTGTGATTTCCTGTAGTGCTATGCGTATATGTCTGTATTATACTTTTATACATTGTTTATTATTCTTTAAGCTTTCCTGTCTTAAAAGTGTCCCTGACATTCCATGTTCCCATATGCATTTTTTCCATTTTCAATTTTTTTTTGAAATCGTTTGTATTTTCTTTCTCCTATGCTTTTTCATTGCCGGGTCCGTTCTCTTTTCAGTTTTGTCCTTTAGTTTTTTGCACCTTCCTTGGATTTATAGCCTTTACAAAATGCTTTTTTCATATCTTACTTCTACTCCTCATTGTTAATGGTTAATTTCTGGAAACCTATTTTCGCGCTTTTCCCTCCATCTTTTGCTTTTTTCGCCTTTTTCCTTATTTTTTCTTGGATATTTCTCTCCATTTTACTCATGTCATTGTTTATAAATATTCTGGTTTTCTTTATCTGTTTTAACTTAGACTTGTTTTTCATTATTAGCTCCTTATCTTTAGAAACTCTACTAAATATGTTTCCCCAAGTTTTCTTGCGTTATTTACGTCTATTTCCATTTCCATTTTTTTCTTCTTGAAGTTTTCCACTATTTGCTTTAATATGTTTTGATCCTGTGCTTTAATTTCTACTTTTTGTATAACCATATTGTTTCCTCTCTTGTCTTTTTCCATTCTGTCCAGTTTTTTCTCCGCATGCTCCATCTGCTGCTTGAGCTCTGTATTTTCCTGCCTTATTTTTTCATTTTCTGCGCGTAATTCTCTTATTTCTCTTCTATATTTTATTTGCTCTTGTTTAACTTCTTTTAAATCTCTTGTTACATTTTTTAGCATTTCAAATATTTGATCGATTTTATCTTCTTGTTCTTCGCTTTTTCTGTGTGCTCTCGGTGTTTTCTTGCTTTTATTAAAAAGTTTTTCGTCTTTATTTCTTACTCTCTTTCTGCTACTTTTATTTGTAGAATATTCTTCGCTATCCATTTTCCTTTTGGTGGACGCGCTAAACGGTTAGCCCGGATCAACTCCTCGGAGACTTTCCCGCCCCTCAGCTTACCAAATTTTCTTAGGTTTCCTCTGTACACTTTATCTCCGCAGTGTCTTCGCCTGCTTTCTAAATCCGACAACGCCGCTTTTACTTCTCGTTGATATCGTGTACACTTCGGTATTTTATTTTATCTGAGGTAAACTTACTTTTGCTCCACTTTACTTACCACAGTTTATTTTTACTATTTTCGCTTGTTTTAATTATAATTTTAATATCCGCGTTGCGGCTTTGCTTTTAGTAACACTATTGTTTGTAGCTGATATTTATTTCTCACTGCAACAAGAAGTTTTCCAGGTTTAATGCAAAGGAAAAATCGACACTTTTATCTCACACAACGTACCATATAAAGTTTTTGAATACGGCTCACATTTTTCTATATCATTAATTAATCCTTCCTTCTCTTTTTTTAATAGTAATTTCCCATTTTATATCTTGCAAGTTACTTTCTAATTCAACACAATTCTGACTTATATTAAGTTATCATCAAAAATTTTAGACACTACATTTTTTACTAAGTCTCTTTGCGCTCTCGTACCTGCCATTACCACTTGAATAATAGAGATGTTACTTCTGATACTGTGGAATTTTTCGAATTTAAAAAGTTCAAATTGAAATCTCCACATAAAAATGTTTGATTGATTATACTTCTACTACCAATTTATAAATGGCTATGTTAAGGCTATTCTTTTAAACTTTGAATATACCGCTGGCCTCCTAGAATTTTCATGCTATTATCTGCCGTGGAAGCAGCTTATTCCGATCGATGACTATCTGTAGCAAGTGACTAATAATTAATACGTACATTATTTATTTTACTTACATTAAGGCATTTTTCTTTACCTTTAAATACTTCTCTGGATCAAACAATTTTAGGAATGAGTTTAAATTGATAAAGTAATCTTTATAGAAGTTGTACTAATTTGTGACCTCTTCTATCTCAGCAGGTGCGGTTTGAGAAACTACTGCGAGCGGTTTACAAATAGCATTAATTTTCTTGTAAGATTACCTCTCATTCTATAATCATCTACAAACTTTTTTCGAGAATTACCTTCTTATAGAAATTTATCTGATAATGGAAAGTCAAACAGTGGCGAGTAAAGACTAATAATAAGAATAATTATTATTTTAAAAAGCAACATTAAATGTCTGTACTCTGCCTAAAACAACAAAAAAGGTCATGGAGCTTTCTGAATGAGTAGTTGTTATAGTGCTAATATCTATTTATTATTGTTATTATTTACCTTGCTTTACTGTTAGTCATATTCGATTACATAATAATCGAGTTTTATTATTACCATTAAAAGAAATGTCAAGTATAATAAACAAAAACATAAAAATGTTATAAATATTTATTTACTTAACCATAAGCTCATTTTTTTTCTTTAGGAACTAGAATACATTATTCTTAATGACAGGAAGATTTACTTTGTTGGTTTTCATGTTAAAATGCGAAGTTTTGCCCACAAAAATAAAAACAACTCCTACATAACATTTAAACAATGATAGCCACATAATAATTGTTTATTCGCGTATAAAAAATATAAAAACAAATTATTGATATGTTTGTAAACACTATATACATCAAGTAAAATGTATTCCTTGCTAAAAGTTTAAAGTATTTCTCATATTTATATTAAAATATTCTCATTATGTCCCATTGTTGTAAATAATACAAGCATTTGTATGCAGTTTTGCAAAGAGGAATCACAGTTCGTTGAGAAAACAAGGTTATATTAACTAAAGATATTAAAATACATTCTTTCAAGAGTAAATTCCTTCTTTGGTAAATATAGTGATAAAAATGTAAACAAATTGGTTAAAATTTACATTGATGTTGCTACTATAGATTTTTCTTAATGAATTCTGTAGGTGTGTCAAAATGAAGTTCAACATTGAAAACGAAAGTTACGGAAGTGCTATGTAAATCCTCTTGGAGCCTTAGGCGTATAAAGAATAAATATTTTAGCGTTCGTTGATCTTTAATTAATTATTATTATCTTTATTCTGTTGCAGATTCTTTGTGTTTGATGTAGTTTGTTCTTTCTGATTTATGAAAGTTTCGTACAGTAAAATAATAAAATCCCCATTTAATTTAATAAGCTGACAATTTATAATTAAATCGTGTTTTGAACTTTGTTAGGGTATACACAATTACTTTTAAGAACTGTTAAGAATCCTAAGGCATTAAACTACCATTTATTATAAATGATTGCTTGATGTGCAACAATACAGTCTGTTGAAGGCTTGAGCAAGGTTTAATTTGCTAAGCAACTAAGCAAAATCTAAGATGTTTCGAACTATTAAAGCCTTTTAGTATTCAAATTGAAAAGAAATGTATAATAATTGATTTTTAAAAATAGACAACACGCATTGCATTCCACAGACAACTGCACTTTTGAATAGATGAGAAAATTCTTACAGAATTAAATAAGTTTAGCACAACCAAATACTAGAACTTCATTAAATTTCAATAATTTTTGAACACGTCATTAAATCGGCGGCGTTTATATGCTATGGATATATCGCGCTTCGTCCAGCAAAGATGTCAAAATACATCAAAAATGAGCTCAGATACTACCTTCTTTCAGTTTGGCTCTCAACACCTGCGCTTGGCTATGTGATATAAAGATAAAATTTGAAAATGTAAAAACAGCAACTTTAATGATAAAGAATTACTCTTGGTTTTAGCAAGCTCGAATCAGAAATTCACGTAATAGTTCTCAAACGCCACGGACTTTTTTACACCCAGGTGTAGATTGACGTTGCTTCACCTCTAAATAAAGAACCAATCAAAACAATAATAGGCACCTGAAATCATCGTAAAATAGTAATGTGGAAAAGTAATCTTCATTTAGTTTAATCTTCACATGAACACGTAAAATCATGGATTGTTAGGATTATAGGATTCACAAGCAGCAAAGATACGTGTGGTGTAATATACAGGGTGATCATTTTAAAACTTTCCACCTTGAATAACTCTTTAATTAGTAAGATTATCAAAAATCGCTGAAACGCGTCGATTTTGTTTTGGAGGGGGACATTTAACAACCTATTCTAATCAGTTGGGAAACTTTTACTCTCTCTCCAACCACCCCAACCACAAGATTTTAAATGGTACTAACTAAAATGTAGAGAAACTACAACAGTTAATCAACCTTTCAGTATGAACTATCACTATAAAAAAATCTTTCTCCAACGAGTGTAAACTGTTAAGGCTCTCTCTCAATAACTTTAAAATTCGTTTTTGAACAAAATGCGAAATTTTAAGAAACGCCTATGTATAGACCACTCAATACACATCATACCCTTTAGGTAATATTTAAGCTTGTCTACTAAGAAAAGCAATTGAGCGTATAAGAGGATTAAGTTAAAGTTTTTAACACAATAAAAACGAGCTGGTCTCTAGAAAATGTAAAAATAACCTCATTTTAAATTTCTAGAAAGGTATTGTTTACAGTGGTCTTTTTAAATTCTATAAATAAATGTTTAATATTTCTTATCTCATTGTAACAAAAGTAATGGTTGAGAAAAATCAATAGCTAAAATTGTCTTTTTTTCTCCGTAACAGTACTTTAAATCCTTTCTTTTGTTATTTGAATAGCAAATAGCACCTGGGTTTAACAAATTATTAGTATTCTTGCTTTTCGCAGAAACTCAATCTGCATCAGTACTTGTTAAGATTTGTGTTCACGCTATCGGGCATGTGCGCGTTTGTGTGAACCGCTATAAAACAATTATATGGTGCATTTGGTAACAATAGGGATCTCAGTGTGTCGCCCGTTTGAAACTTTTGTAAAAGGCGTTGGTGTCAGCGTGACGTCGGGTGCACGGACATTCTCTTAGGGACAGTTAAGAATTTCCGGTAGTTAGTGTTAAGCAATGTATGTCGCCCTTTGTAGGAATCGATGCCATATGTGTAAGGGGCGAAAAAATAGGCGTGCACAGTGGACGGAAATGCAAGTGGGCAGCTTTGTTTAGATGGTTAATTTTAGTTTTTCAGTAGCTTTTAAGACATAGTTGGTTAAAAGACACAGGACGGACAAGTCCAGTTTGCTGTAATCTTCTCTGTAATTGTTTGAAAATAAATGTAGATAGTTTAAAAAGGGAAAGTTTTTATGTATCAAAAAATACTGAACAAAAGTTTTAAGAAATTCATCAGTACCTTATATAAAGTAAACACAACTTACCTGATTACCTCACTTACTCGAAAAGTGTAGATTGCACTGTTTAAGAAATCAGTTTACTTATAAGTAAAGTGTATACGTGTGTAAATATAGCATAAAGTTAGAAGAAAATGGGAGTTCACTCTAAAAGGAAATTATCGTGTAGTGTGCCTAGAAAAAGTCAAAAAAACATTATGAAAAGTGTTGCGAATAACAGAAAAATGAAGTAAGTACAGAATATTTAGTAATAGTTGTTGCTCAATTCGTGAATAGTCTTTTATTGATCATAAGAGTTTTTTATTTCCCTATAATGTTTCAATTTTCAGAGCTGCTGTTCCTCGTGCAGAACCTGTTGCAGGAAGATCCTTTTTCAATTCTACTCCAGAACCAAAAGCGACAGATAATGGGTAATATCCTGAACTGGATGTAGAACAGGAAAGCATTTTAAAAACTCAGTGTACTCCGAAAATCAGTGGTCAAAGACTAGTAGATATACAGCACTTTTTGTCCACCTTAAAATCACTGAAACACCCCGGATTTGGTTGCAATTTCTTCGATGTAGAGATTATTTCTGAAAGGATGTTAGGCTTCAGAAGTATCTTTACTGCAAGGTGTAAAGTTTGCAACGTGCAAGACACCATTGATACAGAAAAAAAAGTAATGTTGACGTTAACGAGGCAGCGGTGTGCGGCATAATTGCGGCTGGAGGAGGATACAGCCAATTAAAAGAAGTCTGTTCTTCATTAGATCTTCCCTGTATGTCGGTTAATATCTATACTGCAAAAAAAGGATAGTTCAAAGAACAATAGAGGATGTTGCATGGAACGAAATAAAAGCTGCAGGTAAAGAAGAATCGCGCTTAGCAAAAAAAGCAGGATATCGATGAGGACGGACTCCCAATGATTAGCGTTATTGTCGATGGCGCGTGGAGTAGGCGATCGTATAAAAGCAACTACAATGCCCTATCTGGTGTTGTGTGTATTATAGGCGCTCGAACAAAGAAACTTTTATTTTTAGGTGTTAAGAATAAATATTGTTCTTTATGCCAAACATATAAGTCATTACAAAAAGATGCACTCGAACATAAATGCTTCAAAAACTGGAATAACACATCTACTTCGATCGAAACAGCAATTATTGTGGAGGGATTTAAAATCTCTATTGCAATGCATGGATTGAAATACTCGAAAATAATAGGAGACGGAGACAGTAGTGTTTATCGCAAGATATGTGACATAAAACCATACGGTGTAGACTTTTTTATTGAAAAAATCGAGTGCAGAAATCACGTTTTGAGAAATTACTGTTCCAAAATAATGGAATTTGCACGAACTCTTAAGGTGAATATGGAATTAAGACTTTTCTTGAAAAATAATATACTGAGATTTCGAACGGCAGTCATACGAGCTGTAAAATATCGCATAGAAGAAACGTCTACACTAGAAACAAAAATAAAACATTTAAAATGAGATATTCTGAATGGACCAAAGCACATTTTGGGTGTTCATGAAGAGTGCAAGCAGTATTTTTGTAATGGGCCAAAACCCAATGAAAAGAATTTGTTTGAAATTTTAAGGAATAACAACTTTTATGACGAGTTTTATAGACACGTCAATCGTGTTGCTTACCATGCTTCTAGTTTAGTATGTGATACAGACACTAATTATGCGGATAATTTTAATTCTATTGTGAATAAGTTAGTTGGGGGTAAGCGTATAAATTTTTCGTTACGGGGTTCGTACGAAAACAGATGCAAAGCAGCTGCTATTAATTACAACAGAAAAAAATTATTTCTAGAAGCGACGCATTTAAAACTAGAACAAGGAAACATAGGAAAATATACGCTAAAATACTGTTTATCAAGAAAAAGAGTGTACAAAAAAAGGCTATCCAGAAAGAAGTTTAACACAGTTTATAATGCCGACACCGATTATGGCAACAGTATTGAGGTATATGACGTGAACGATAAAGATGAGGAAGAACTTATGAAATTAAGAAAAGATTATATGGATAAGCTTTCTGATGTAGACATTATAAATGTCGAGATTTCAACCAGAGGGCAAAATAGTAACCCGATGTGGTTTAAAGCAAGATGTGGCAGACTTACTGCAAGCAGTTTCGGCCAAGTGTGCAAAATACGGTCTACAACTTCAACGGCAAACCTGGTGAAGAATATATTATATTTCACAGGAAATATAAAATCTAAAGCTACGAAATATGGAATTCTGAATGAGAATAATGCAATTATCAAATTTCAGACCTAAACTAATTTAACAGTCCAAAAGTGCGGCTTATTCATACACCCTACAAAGAAATATCTAGCTGCTTCACCCGACGGATTAATATCAGATGATATTATAGTGGAAGTCAAATGTCCATATGCTGCACGCGAAATGACAATAGAAAAAGCTGTTAAAGCAAAAGCGATATCCTACTGCACAACGTCCGTAAACAACAACGACGAAGTAGAGATTAATCTCAAACGTAACCATAGTTACATGTTTCAAATACAGGGCCAATTACATATTGCTCAAAAAAGGATGTGTTACTTTATTCTATACACAAGAAAGGATATCAACTGGGAAAAGATAGAGCGAGATGACAGTTTCTGGGAAAATAAAATGTCTAAACAATTAGATAAATTTTATTTTTCTGCTCTGCTTCCAGAGCTGTTAGATTCCAGAATTAAACGAAATTTGCCGATACGCGAAATAAAATATGGAGATTTGTGATTAGACAATCAAATAATTGCTTGTAAATAGTTACTTCTGTATATATTATGCCAAACTGTATTTTGTAAGAGATAAACATTGGTGAAATTAAAATTAGACAAAAGAAATGCCGTTTACCGGCCCCAAACTTTCGAAGTCTAGTTATTATAAAAAATATCAAGGTAGCATAGGTTTTATCATCAGCATTTGTTTTTTGTTTGTTTCTGATGTAATAATTATTAGTAGTAACCGGTAGTTAAATAAAATCTTATCATAAACTATGTATAACCGAGTTTTATTTGTGTTACCTTTGAAAATCTACTGTTACTATTCAGAAAACTTGTAAAGGAACGCTAAAAATTATTCTTTTTACAATTCTCTGTAAAATTTTACACCATCTGTCAAGTTCTGCATGGGTATGAATGGTTAATAATAGACCTTTCAAGAATTATACCCTGTACTAATTGAATTTCACAGTGGGTGGTTTGGGGTGTAACCTCAACAACAATTTATTTTAAAGTTGTAATTTGTAATGTTGGTTGCATAAAATAAATTTTTATTAACTATGTTTTCATTGAGATTCTTGCCTTTGAAGAAGAACTAATAAAACAACCTCCTCGAGAATGAATATATCTAAAAGTAAAAAAGTTTAAATTGGTTTAAAGTTATTTAGATGAAAACCTCTAAATCAACCTTCTTCGTATTTTAATTTAGTACAAAATAGGACAACGAGCATCTTTTCAGCACTAACGGTTTTTTTGTTATTTTATAATAAAATATTGAAATATTTGATGAATTTTGAGGGTACTGAGGAAGAGCCTTAAGAAAATACAAGAACACACCGAAAGCGCAGATTATATCTAACAATGTAACGGAAGCAAAAAGTGAACGTTACATTCTTTCTTCTTTAGTTTCATCCTCCATGTCCAAATGTGTAGCAACTGAACTAAACTAAGCTACAATGTTTTCTGTTTATCGTACGCAACAGTCAATTACTAAATGCTCGGTAAGTATTTTGCAAAGTACTGTTATTACGCTAATGAGTGAATTTTACTTAATATTTCAAAAACAAGATTGGGGTATCTGCTAGATTCTATTTTTTCATTTTTTTCATGAATGAAACTATTTCTGTTATAAAGGCTTGACAACAGATTTCACACCCGTAGCAACAGCTCAATAAAAGCTTACGACGCACACTGGAACTCTCTAATATAAGTAGGTGATCAAAATATCATTTTTAATATGAACATATTTTAGAAAAACAGTTGCATGATATTAAAGTCAAATAAATTATACATAGCATTATGTAAGTATTAAGTTATTACTCAGTAAACCATCGGTGGTGTGTTGCGATAAAGTTGATGCTTTGACTTGGTTTTTGTTAAAAATTTGTATTGGCAAATAAATTGTAGTTGATTTGATTGTTTATTGCTACGTTATAATTTTGTTTAAAAACAAAATACCATTACGTCCTGTATACTCGTAGATGAAGGTACGGAGATCATATTTTATGTATGTATTTTTTTGTTGATAGTTTGAAATAATATATACAGAGTGTCAAAGAAACAAATTATGTTTATAAGGTATAAAAATGTTTGGAATAAATTTTTTCTCTAATGCGCAAACTCCTAGCAAAACTTTTTATACTGTATGAAAATACAAACCTTTTTCATACTAAAACTGAAAAGAAACGTACTAGGCGGTTGCACATTTTTAAAATAATTAATTTTAAAATTACTATTACAAAAGAAGTAAACTTTGAAGCTACTTGTTTTTCTTAAGTCTTGAATATGTTTTTAATAATTCAGCTAAAATTAAAATCTTACGTTGCTTACTTGTTAATGTAATGGTTTTAGTTATTATAAAAATCACAATACATTTTTTTTCCTTTCTTTAGATAAATCCTCAGCTGATGGTCTTATTACATTTCAAAGAAAATGTTTATGTAAAGTTTTATTTGAATGTAAATTCAAACAGATTGATAAAGTTTATAGATTTGGAAAATTTTATTATTGCCAAAACGTCTTGCCCCGATGGTTTCGTGTACGATGTTAAGAGAAAGGTATCAAATTTTAAGCAATAGTTTATATTAAAGAGGAATAGTTGTAGTAGGCATAGGGAGAGTTTTTTTAAAAACGAAAACCCTTGGTTAGAAGAAATTATGCACAAGAAAATTTCCCAACCTTTAAAAAAGTGAAAAAAGAAAAAATTAACTGTTATCCAAAAGAAATGTCAGTCACGGAAACGGAAGCAAAAGTGCCAGTTAGATAACACAACCAATCGTTTGCTACAAGCTTAAAAAAAATGATTACCGTCTTAGATTCCTCAACAGATTTTACATTAATATCGATTGGGATTTGATAGAAGCTCAAGTCATACGCAGTATATGCAAAAGTTTTCATCGGAGGCCAGTGACGACAAACATTAGTTTTTATCGTCTATAGTGCCTTTAAGATCAATAAGCGAAACGAACAATCACAAATCTGTTGTGTGACGGGCAAAATCCACAACCGTCATCTCCACGTTTTTGCAGATCTATAAAACTGCAGTACCAAAAAGAGACCAACGAACTTGTAAAAACTGAAAAGAAAATATAGGCAATGAAATAAATAATTTGATATCTACAAAAGTCGTAGTTAATTCTAAGATTTATACGATAAAACGTAAACTTATTTTGACCATGGCTGATGGCAAAATTTGCAATTCACTTACTGTAACCAAATCTGCAATGCGATGTTATTTATGTGATGCAACAGTTAAAGAGTTTAATAATTTAGGCAAAATTCTAGAAAGACCTACACAGAGAAATTATTTGTCTTTTGGCATTTCCATTTTGCACTCTTGGACTAGAAGGCTTGAATGCATTTATACATTGCATATAAATTACCAGTGAAATCATGACGTATAAATAAAAAAAATGAACAACAGGTTGAAGAAAACAAAAGAAATATTCAGAAAGGTTTTAGAAGCGGAATATCTTTAATAGTTGATAAACCTAAGCCAGCTACGGGAATAGTAATGATGGCAACATTTTTTCAACATTATGAATTATAATATAACTGGAATAGATAAAGAATTAATACACAGATTTTACATAATCTTGCAAACTATGTCTAGCGGTTTCAATACAAATGTCGATAAATTTGGTAGGGTTTGCTTATAAACATCCCGATTGTATGTTAAACTGTATTCTTGGTATTCTATAAGCACCAGTCTACATAGGATTCTTTTACATGGTAGTGAAATAATATCTGAAGCTCTACTCCCTATCGGACAGTTGAGCGAAGCAGCTCAAGTAGCAATAAATAAGGATTTTAAGATTTATCGCCAGAATTTTAGCAGAAAAACTTCTTGAAAATATAATATTACTGATATTTTCATTAAACTGCTGATTTCTTCTGATCCTATCATTACCTTCACTCGCTCTCTTCCCGTACTTAGTCGAAAAGCATTTGATCCTGATGCAATAGAAATGCTGTTTGAAGAGCCGATAACTTCTGTTTAAATTTGTGTAATAATGAATTAAAAAAGAAACTGTAAAGTGTGTTAAAATTACTTAAAGACTTTATTTTGATTTAATTACATATGCTAGTAGCAGTTTTTATTTATTTAAAATGATTTTGATGAGTTTAAATAAGATACAGAATTTTGAGCACTCTCTTATACGAGGGTTGCTATTTATATTTCTGGCCTAACAATGAAAAAACAAGTATTTATGATCGAAACTAGTTTTATTGTTTTTCAAAATACTCTCCATTAAGATTGATACACTTTTCCATGCGTTTGAACCAATTTTCGAAGCACTTTTTCCACTCTGTTTGAGGCAGCTCCAAAATATGCGTTTTGAAACAAAAAACGGTTTCTTCTGGTGTTGAAAATCGTTGACCACGCAGTTTGTTTTTGATGTACGAGAATAAAAAGAAGTCATTGGGTGCCAAATCAGGGCTGTATGGTGGATGGCCCATCAACTCGACCTTCTGGCTGGTTAAATATTCAATTGTTTGAGCAGCGGTGTGAGAGCTTGCATTGTCATGATGAAGAATGATTCGCCTCTTCTTTGAAGTTTTCCGAATTTCTCCAATGACTTCTGGCAAACAAATACTTGTGTACCATTCAGAGTTGACCGTCTTATGTTGCTCTAACGCCACTGTTGCCACATGACCGGTAATGCCAAAAAACAGGCAACCATTTGCTTCGATGTGCTTCTTCCGCGAACAACTTTTGTTGGATTTGGCTCCTCTTTAAAGGCCCACACAGTTGATTGCTGTTTTGTTTCGGGGTCATATGCGTAGATCCATGATTCGTCACCTGTGCAGATGTTATACACAGCCTTTGATGCACCTTTCGCAAATTTTTTCAACATTTCAATGCACCAGTCGACGCGAGCCTTCTTTTGAGCATTGGTCAGGTTATGCGGGATCCAACGGGAACAAATTTTTTTACGGCCAAATGATCATGTAATATCTTGTTGATGCTAGTCATACTAATGCCCAAAGATGCCCCAATCTCACGGTATGTCACATGACGATCTAGTTTAATCAGTTCACGCACAGCATCGATGTTTTCAGGCACAACGACAGATTTTGGACGGCCTTCACGGATTTCGTCCTGGAGTGAACATCGGCCACGTTTGAATTCATTATACCAGTTTTTTACAGTGCTGTAGGATGGAGCTTCATTGCTATATAATGTATTAAGTTCATTGATGCACTCTTGTCGTGATAATCCACGTCGAAAGTTATGAAAAATAATTGCACGAAAGTGTTCACGGATCAATTCCATTTTTTACTAGGGAATACACTTTTCAATTAACTGTAAACAACACTAATCGCACTCAAATGACAAAATGTTGTGGTTGAGGTTATGTTCAACAATGTAAAGTTTACACCGGAAATGTCAGCTGACGCCTGGAAACAGTCAGTGTTGCCAAGGCCAGAAATATAAATAGCAACCCTCGTATGAACAGGACCCAGTGTGCGACGCGACGGTTTGTTGTGTGGTTTATCTTCATACACACTGAGTGAGATCGAACAGAAGATCATATATCTTATGTTCATACTTGGGTTACATCGTTGCGCACATTCGTTGAGCACAATTTCCAGCTGTCTGGAAAACCTGGAAATAACAATGTTTGTTTATTGTGCCATTAAAGGGTATAACGAAACGTACAGTGTCGATAACAAGAAAAGGTGTGGCCGCCGTCGATTTGCTTGCATTTCAGCTCTTATAAGGGTTGTCAGGAAATGTGTATCAGCCGGAGACCTATAGAAAGCAGAAATACATGTCTTCTCAGATGGGTAAGGCCGAGGGACATAATTACAATAGCCTAAGGTATTATGCATGAGGTATATTTCTGTTGTTACTAACTTATGATCAGTTTCTTTCAAGTACTGTATTGATATAAACATGTTTATGGTTGATTCTGTGACTAAAGATGAAATAAATAAATAAATGTGTTTTGCTTAGATCTTTTTAGGTTCCATATTTCAGGGTAACTGAACCACGATAAATTTGGTTTTTACTAAAAAGCATTACAAATAATTTAGGGCAACTGGAAGTTACCTTAAGCCATAAGTAACGTACACAAAAAATGACTTTTATATTAAATACCAAGAAAAACACAGGAGATGCACTAAAAATAATATGTAGAATAAAAGAATGGTACTGTCAAAAGCAGATATCTTCTATAAATAAAAATATAAATAATAAAAACTTAAATATTCCGTTACAAAACATAAAACATTAAACCTGTAAAACAATAGAAACAATGATTTGTTAACTTCAATCATTACGTAACAACCTCTGTAATTCTGCAGATGGAGTTCGTGAATAATTTATATTAGTAGGCCAACGCCAGGCAAAACAACTTCTTTTAGTCAGGAGCGTAACAGTTACGTAGTCGTCCTTTATTGATAAAACCTTTCCTAGAAACACCTAAGCATCATATGATACTAAAGTAAAATCACCTCCCACCACAACTACCGTTTTAATTGTTTGAATTTTTGTCAGATTTTAATTCTATTTCATATTCAGAGATATCTTCAGATTCCAAGTGTTTTCGGCTTTTCACGTACTGCCTTTTGTCGTGGCTTTTTTTTCTGGCGCATTTGCTTGTTTTTCTTCTCGACTTTTGCAAGTTTTTCTTCCTCTTCTATTTTGTTTTTAGCTAAATATTTTCTTGTAGTGACCAATTCGGCACCATTACAGATTCTTCGTCTTTTTCGTTTCCCATCCTTTGCGGTATCTTTAGTCTTTAAAATACTAATCAGGATATCTTGAAATAAGTTTTCTTGTACACTAGGATTTGATTCTTGGTTCTAGATTCAAGACTAGATTCATTATTTAAGTAATTTGTATTAGGTTGTTTAATTACTTTGTTTGGATTTGCAGTGTTGACCACATAAGCTTGTCAACTGTCATCATCAGTATGAGCAAGCAAATCATCATTTAAATTATTGCTAGTAGCAGGAGCTCGTGCAATTCTTTTCTGAGCTAAATATTCATTATAGTCAGATTTTACAAAGATTGTGGTGCAGCTACAATCAAGTCGCATGAAATATGAAAGTAATTAATAATATAGTTCTGTTTTTACGTATGTTAGGTACAATAATCAGTCGAACTATTTTTATAAAGATGATTATCATCATCTATTGCTTCTGGAATGTCACTTAGGCAATTCTGTGCAATGATTCGGCTGCTTTAGATTTATTTTATGATATTCTTGTCTTTAGATATTGTTAGTGGAGTAATTCGAGATTCGAAGCAAAACAGCTCACAAAATTGTGACGTCTCTCCGCAATTAAAGATAAGTTTCGATTTATTTATTAAGTGTAGATTCTCTGTCTTTTCTAAAACATCAAAAAAGCCGTAAAGAGCCTAGAGATTTTCTTGTTTCTTCCTATTGGTTTCCACTACTTGTAGACTCTTCAAAGACCATTGGTGTCTCTGACAAAAATTTAAGAACCATTGTTCTCCCGGACAGCTGTTCTTGGATTTGGTTTTTATATTGTTTATTTGTACATACTTCTGGACTTCTTGGAGCAATCCGTATCCTATTTACTGCGTTCTATTGAAGATTGTCACCTGCTACTACCACCTATTCCAGCTCTTGCTACAACTCCTTCGCTTCTTGTTTCGTGTATGTAGTGTCTCAAAGTAGTGAGAAAAATATTATAAAAGGCTGCGACTTCATAACTGGTTGTGCTACCATTTGTTGCACCATCTACAGCTCTATTTAGAACGCCTTGGAGTATATTTCACTATCTGCTCCCTTATCCATTTTTCTGTACTAAATTCGGCCCATATTCTGTACCATAATATTTCATTACCATATTAAAATCTTTGGGTAACTAAATCTTATGGTTCATTCCTTGATGTTTTTTCTACTATTATACATAATTCATTTTGATTCCTCTTACACAGATTAAGGCACTGTTGTTGTTTGTGTCTCCTTAAAACTCACACTTGATTAAAGATTCTACATTGAACAAAACATTCGGCGCTTCCGTTTGCTGTGCATTGGGTAGTTCTAAGCCAAATGGGGGCGTATCTAAGAGGAGAAAATCTTAAAATTGCACTTTTCGAAAAGATAACTATATAATAGCCCAATTACCGCATTGTTTCATTTACTTAACTTGACCTTACCATTAAAATATCAAAAGAATGCCTTGAGATTTGTACTTTTTAGGTTTCAAAGATGCCGAGTTTTTCTAAAACGGTACATCAACGACGGCGGCCGCCATATCATATGTTTTGACGAGATTTTCACTGTTGAAAAACAGTTGACTAGGGTGAATGACCGGGTGTGCACCCACATCAATAAAGAAGCTGATAAGGTCAATTCAGTTTTCCAAGAAGTCATCATTCATCTTCAGTAATGGTTTGTGATCTTTTAATTTGGATCACAACAAGAGTTCATTTCTGTGAAAGAGGTAGAACCATTGCCGAAGTTTATCAAAAAATAGCCCTGGAAGAGATTGTGAAACCTTTAAGTCAGAACTTGTTCCAAACCCGGAGTCTTCTAACAGGACTCTGCTTCTGCAAACAAGAGCAGAAGTGTTCAAAGGTGGCTAAAAACTAATAGACTAAGAGCTAGCGTGAGTTATACCACGCGACATTATTCCAAAGAATCGTTAATTGCATTCGAAAATAGTTTACACGGTTAGCAGAAAATCGCTCGTCTGCCGGTCCAGACTGGCAGCGTTATTGCGCGGGCTGCGTTTAATTTAGAAAAAAGATGCAAATACCACACGATTTATTCCAAAATCAAATCTGTTCTGTTGTGTGTAGGAATATTAGTTAAATATTAATACGCAACGGAAGACGATCTAGCCACTATACGCTGATCTAGCAGCCAGCGTTTTCAGAGCAGACACACAGTGGTCGGAAATGACGAAAAACCGGTCAAAACTAAATAACTCTCAGAATTGCATAAATATTTTGTATATAAAGTGTTATTGGCGTTTGTGCTATCCAAAGTAATGTAGAAGATGAAAATTATTTTATTTATTTATTTGTTTTATTGACGAAATTTAAAAAAATTTGTATCTGAATTCGTACATTCCGTCTGTGTGTTGGTACAGATACATAATCGTTATTTAGATATCTCGAATAGTTTTCGAGATAACCGAGATCGAAGATGGTAATTTTTCGGCATAGTTCGTCTGTTGGTTTGTTGTCATGTTGCCGTAACTTTACAGCACATGTTATATATGAAATCAGCTTAGAATTTTCTCCTGATTACAAATACATAATCGGTATTTCGATATCTCGAATACTTTCCGCGATAATCGAGATTTAGTTTTTAACAAGGAACATGCACGAGGTGTATCTTACCGATTGTTTTGAAACTTGGTATTATAAGTAGTACGGGTCAAAACATTAGACACGTATTTTTTGTATCGGCTGAGAGTTGAGGGTGAACGTAAAAAAAATCTGCTTGCACCATCAAATAGGGAATAAAAAACTTTGCCACTTGAACCATCTCGATATCTACTACCGTTTGGGAGTTACAGGGCTTTAAATAAAATTTACCAGATTTTCGAGAGTGGCTTTCACTCCCTTAACGGTGAGCTCAGCTGATACAAAAAATACGTGTTTAATGTTTTGACCCGTACTGCTTACAATACCAAGTTTCAAAAAAATCGGTGAGATACATCTTGTGCATGTCCCTTGTTAAAAACTAAGTCGATATCATATATAATATCACTATGTCGACAAATCGCCATTTTCAATCTCGATTATCTCGAAAAATATTCGAGATATCGAAGTAACGATTATGTATTTGTAATCAGGAGAAAATTCTAAGTTGATTTCATATATAACATGTCCTGTAAAGTTACGGCAACATGACAACAAACCAACAGACAGACGGAATGTACGAATTCAGACACGAATTTTTTTAAATTTCGTCGATAAAACAAATTAATAAATAAAATAATTTTTATCTTTTACATTACTTTGAATAGCAGAAACGCCAATAACACCTTATATACAAAATATTTAAGCAATCCTGAGAGTTATTTAGTTTTGACCGGTTTTGCGTCATTTCCGACCACTGTGCGTCTGGTCTGGAAACGCTGGCTGCTAGATCAGCGTATAGTGGCTAGATCGTCTTCCGTTGCGTATTAATACTTAACTAATATTCCTACACACAACAGAACAGATCTGATTTTGGAGCAAATCGTGTGGTATTTGCATCTTTTTTTTAAATTGAACGCCGCTCCCGCAATAACACTGCCAGTCTGGACCGGCAGACGAGCGATTTTCTGCTAACCGTGTAAATTATTTTCGAACGAAAATAGCGATTCTTTGAAATAATGTCGCGTGGTTTAATTCACGCTAGCTGTTGGTCTATAACAATATCAACTTTATAATGAAGATTAATAATTTTTTATTAGTCTAGATCCGAATCTTATAAAATGTAGCAAGGGGGGGGGGCGAGACCTGCTCTAAAAGCACGGGAATTTAAATTCACAAAAATTATCTGTTAATATAAGTAGGCAGTAACGGAAATAGATATCCCAATGGTGCGTGCGACTGTAATCTACAACTGTTTGGTTTATGTATCGTATTAAAACCGAGGCGATCATTTTGAATATTTTGTCAACTTGTAATTGAAAACACTTTATTGGTCTATTTAGTTAATAAAAAATTGTTATTTTCCTTTCTGTTTTCTCCTAATACAATGATAAGTAATCTTTGATGATAACGTTGTGACAGAACTTAATAACTGAGTATTGTAGTTAGACTAGAGCATCAAATATTGTACCTCTCATATCAAGAATCAAGATTAGTGTAAATACCAGAGATATTAAATACTTATAGACCGGCTGTCAGGTTGAAATGCATTGTTTGGTTGGGGGGAATGTTTCTAGACTTTTCTGTCAGGTATAAAAGGAGAGTTGCAAAGTTTTTATAAGTTATAGTTATTTGTTACATTTGAATTTTGAAGTTTGCTTTTTGGTTCTTGTTGGGTGATTCGTTGTGTTAACAAATTAATAGTTAATGGACTTTTAAGTTGCTTTTAATAAATAAGTTGTGATCAGGATAATTGTAAATAAAATTGGAATCAATAAGTAGTGTATATATAGGGTGATCATTTTAAAACTTCCCACCTTGAAGAACTCTTTAATTAGTAAAATTATCAAAAATCGCCGAAACGCGCCGATTTTGTTTTGGAGGAGGATATTTAATAACCTGCTCTAGTCAGTTGGAAAACTTTCACCCTCCCCCTAACCACCCCATCCCCAAGATTTTAAATGGCACTATCCCATGTGTGATATATCATTTTAAAGAGTATAAAATTCTCAATTTTTTACATTAAAGAAAATTAAAATCGGCCCAGCCGTTCGTAAACTAGAGAGAGAAATGTATCGATTAAATTAAATACATTTTTATTTCTAGTTCACGAACGGCTGGGCCGATTTTGATTTTCTATGATGTAAAAGATTGAAAATTTTATACTTTTTAAAATGATATCACACATGGGATAGTGCCAATTAAGATTTTGGAGTGGCGGTGTTTGGGGGGGGGGAGAATTTCCCAACCGACTAGAGTAAATTAGTAAATGTCCCCTTCTAAAACAAAATCCAGACGTTTCAACGATTTTTGATAATTTTACTAATTAAAGAGTTATTCAAGATGGAAAGTTTTAAAATGATCACCCTGTATAGATAATAATTTAGATTGTAAGATGGACAAATCTGTGCAAAAGTAATTTGGCAAACATAAATAGACTAGTTTATTTATAAATAAAAAGGAGTGGTGCAGTTTATAAAGTGGTGTATAATTATCTAAAAAAGACAAAGTGCCTGCGTCATGTGCAGTAAATTAGTGCAACAATGTTCAGGCAAAAACTGATAATAAGAACCTATCATTTCACAGGTTTGTTAATAAAATTGTCTTTATCCGGATATTATTATAAAAGTATTTCTATTTAAAATTTCAGGTTGCCGTTAAAAGAACCTTACCTATTAAACCGATAGCTGTTGAATCTAAGCATTCTAAAATATACAAGAACTAGTGTAGCATGCTCAGAACATTTTAAAGCAACGGATTTTAGGAAGCATGCAAATAAAAAACTTTTGAAAGAAAATGCTGTGCCAGTGTCATCCATATGTAAGGTATAGTTTGATGTTTTATAATTTTTTTGTGAACAATCACTTAAATTATTGCATGTAAAATTTGTACTTCCAGACTCCACTCCGAGATCTTCGGTGAATTCAAATACATTGTAAGGAAACCAATTATCCAACAACAAATGACAGCCTGTTACCAAAAATCAAAGTTTACAGACTACATTTTTCTGTAAATTAAAATAACGAAACACAAACTGAAGTACAGCAGATAGCACATTGTGGAATTACTTCTCAGAAACCCATTAAAAATAGCATCGGTCTTATTAAAATTGAACACTCATATGCATTTCCATCTCCCAATAGAATAAAATCTAAAACTGATTGCATGGTCTTTAAATTAAATAAATATTCTAAAAAAATGCTATAATTATGCAAACCAAGTGTACCAACTTAAGCAACAATTTGTAAATAAATCAAAGATTATAAAACAGTTCCATTCCCAATTAAAGCATTGTGAATGTAAAGTACTTGCTAATGGCAGATTTAGTGATGTACTTAAGGAAATTGTCGACACACAAGTGAAAGATGTCAAACCAAAAGAATATACTCAGTCGCTGAAAGTATTCTCCATTTGCGTACATTTCTATTCAGCACATGCCTATAATTCTTTGAAGCAGCATTTTACCTTGCCTCATCCTAGAATGATACGCTATTGAGCTTCAACAATTGATGGAAATGCAGGATTCACCATGGAGACCATCAAACAAATTAAACTGGAGGTACAGCAAAGTACGAGGGCGGTTCAGTAAGTACCCGTGTTTGACGACAGAAGGCGTTCCTGAGGGAAGTTGGTGTTATCATCGTGTGCTGCCATCTATCAAACGACGGTATAACAAATTGCAGACTGATTGATAGGTTAGTTTGGATTTGACAGCCATTTGAGTAAGACGTGTTTCGTGATTTTAGCTAAGATGAAAAAAGAGCAGTATCGTTCGGTAATTCGCTTTCTGTTTTTGGATGGGAAAAAATGCGAGGAGATAAAAGCAAAGTTGGATGCTGTTTATGGGAACACTTCACCATCTATGACCACAGTTAGATATTGGTTCAACGAATTTAAACGTGGGCGAACATCCGTTTTTGATGAGGAGCGACCAGGACGCCCGGCAGACGTGGTTACCGAGGAAATCATTCAAAAAGTCCACGACATGATTCTCGCTGATCGACGAACGAAAGTGCGTGAAGTAGCAGAGGCCGTAGGTGTGTCGACCGGAACGGCAATTAATATTTTACATGATAAGCTGGCGATGAAAAAATTGTCGGCGCGATGGGTGCCGCGATTGCTAACGGTGAACAACAAGCGGATGCGGCTGTTAACTTCGAAGCAGTGTTTGGAGCAATTTAAGCGAAATCCGAAGGAGTTTTTGCGTCGAGTTGTCACCGTTGATGAAACCTGGATTCATCATTACACACCAGAAACTAAGCAACAATCAAAACAATGGATTTCTCCCTGTGAATCTGCTCCAAAGAAGACGAAGATGGTTCCATCGGCCGGAAAGGTCATGGCGACGATTTTTTGGGATGCGAACGGCGTCATCCTCATGGATTTTTTAGAAAAAGGAAGAACGATCACTGGACAATACTACAGTAAGTTATTAGACAGCTTCGACAAAAAATTGAAGGAGACACGGCCGCATTTGGCGAAAAAGAAGGTGCTGTTTCACCACGATAACGCACCAGCACATTCATCCGGAGTTGTCGCCGCCAAACTGCATGAATTGCGTTATGAATTGCTGCCGCACCCCCCGTATTCACCCGATCTGGCTCCCTGCGACTTTTTCTTGTTTCCTAACATGAAGAAATGGCTCGCGGGAAAAAAATTTAGCTCAAACGAGGAAGTCATCGCCGAGATAGAGGCGTATTTTGGAGAGTTAGACAAATCCTATTTTTTGGAGGGGTTAAAAAAATGGCAGGAACGTTGGGAGAAGTGTATATTTCTAAAAAGAGACTATGTTGAAAAATAAAAAAAAATTTTTGAAAAAAATTGTGTCTTCATTTCTAACACGGGTACTTATTGAACCGCCCTCGTAGCCATAAAGTGTATGCTACGTTAATGTTTGATGAAATGGCTATTAAAAAACAAGTATTTTTTGATGATAAAGAAAGTGAGTAAATACACGTTTATATTTTAATATTGTTATAATGCTTAATATATAATTTAATCATTGTCTTTTTGTAGTACTTGGCTATTACAACTTTGATAACACTTCTGTAGCCAAGAAGGTGTTAGTATTTTATGTACCTCAAAGGTTTAAATGCTACTTGGAAATTTTCGGTTGGATATTATATAAGTGCCGGGGTAGACGCATAAAGCAAAACCCTATTATTAATGGCATACATTAAAAAATTAGAAGAAACTGCAGTGACAATTGTGGCACTAACATGCGATGTTAATTAATTTAAGTGTATTAAACAATTTTGGAATTGAGACAAACAGTACTCCAAACTGTTGTTTCAGCTACAGCCATGAAAGTGATAGCAAATGCCTAACTAGTGGGAAGTTAGACGCATATTAGATCCGTGCCATATGCTAAAATTGTTTCGAAATTTCTTAGCAGATGGATTCATATATAACAGTGATGGAAATGCAATCAAGTAGGATTACATTGTAAGACTTCATCAAATACAAAAAATGTAGGTCTTCATTGTTCGAATAAATTGCAAGAAAAGCACATCAATTTCAGTAATCAAAAAATGAAAATGAGTTTTGCAGCGCAAACGCTTAGCAACTCCGTTGCAAATGCGTTGTTACTTTTAAGAGATGGCCTTCATTTGCCTGAATTTCAAGATGTTAGGCCAACTGCAACATTTATTAAGTTTGTGAATAGAACTTCCGACATTCTTAATAGTGTAGTTGTGTGGGAAAAGGAAGTAAAGCCCCAATTACAAAATTTAATGAAGAGAGTACAAAGTTTAATTCAAACGAAGCTATAGCTTATTTTAGCAGATTAAGACTAGCCGATGGAACTCTCATTAGTGAAAATCGGAGAAAAGTTCCAGTGGTAGGATTTATCCTCAACTGTTACAGTGTTTTGTCGCTGGCAGAGGAGTTGGTTTGGAGTAAACATCCACCCTTGTGATATCTACTTTGTAGAAATTTCAGTCAAGATCATGTGGAAAATTTTCTTAGTTGCGTTAGAAAACGCACAGATATGTTTTAACATTATTGTTACTTACTAATGTTATTCTTTTAAGTCATCTTGCTGTATACAAACAGTATCAAGAAATATGATGTGATACATTTGATAAAAGTGCAACAGCAAAATGAATGGTGTGTTTTGATGAAGGATGCGTTAAATAACACTCCTCTAATGACACAAGACTATTAGCTTGTTTCAGTAGAAAAAAACGATCAGGTGAATGAGTTGGTAGAAAAAAACTTTATTTTTCGTTGAACCTTGTTTTTACCGTGTTTATCTTGAATTATTCTTTTAGGTAACAATAATAACCCCACAGCACTGGAATTTAGAAGTGCATATCAAAAATGTATTTTGGGGAGGATAGCTTCTAATCCTTTAGAAAATTGCCAAGTATCTAAAGAGGAAACATTAGATCCATTAAATATATTAACTTCCAGTTCAGCTAGCAATCAACTGAAGATACCGGAGACTCTGAATGAATATTCCACACATAACGTGTCATTTACTACATTGCACAATTTTGTGCAAAGAGAGTCCGGGGTACTTTTACCTGCGATGAATGGATCAATATAACTATTGATAAAGAAACTCCTTAAACAGGATTAATATTAATAAAAGATTTCAAGGATAGATTAACAATTCCCTCTGCTTTCACTAAGCATATATTATGTAAGAATGCAGAGCAGGTTTTTAGAAAATTAACAAATTTTATAAATGATAAAAACATTTTAACACAATTGTTTATATTAACAATCCAAAATATAGGATTTAAGTTTTTTTATAAATAAGAGCATTTATTTAGTATTCGTGAATTAACATACAATGTGAATGACTCTTATTTTCATAACTTAGTTAAAACTTTAAAGATTACATCATTAATACATTAATTAATGAAAGTATTAGAGGGCGTAATATTCGACAGAAATTCAACAAGTTAGTATTATTTCGTGGACAGGTAAATTTGGAAAATATACGAAATCCGATTAGGATAACGCAATACACCGTAGAGAACGTTCTATCATACGTTAATTCGTCGACATTACATTCTCTACTATGCTATATAATAATCATGCTGTAAATAAAACGTGCTCAATTAAATTGGTTCATCTTAAAGTAGTCCTAAACCGCTTGTCAAAAATAAGCCCGCCAACCCCTTTCCCCTCTGACCCTATCTTTACGTATTTAATAAAAGAAGACACACCGAGCAGTAGAGGGTCACTCTACCGTACTCTGCTTCTTTGCCTATTTGATACTTCAAAGGAACGTTTTTAAGAATCCCCTGTTTACGCTCCGGCCCCTACCCCCCGAGTCCGCCAACCAACCGACCTTCACCTCTCCACCGCTTGCATCGTCTCTTCTTCTTTCCCGGTTGCTCTCTCCCGACATTTTTCGCTCGTCTTTCGCTAGCGAACCCGAGCGGTCCGGGATTACTGCTTCGTCAGGATATCCTAGCCAACGTCTCAGAAGCCGGCAACGAGACGTATCTACGTGATGGACGGCCCAACGACGGACAGGGCGTCTAGCTCCATTGTTGCTAGAAACCCCGCTCCCTTGGAAGCCCCGGGCAGCGCTCTTACTCGGGCGAGGTTGCTAGGCAGGCGGTCCGTGACGGGTTCGAGTTCCATAAGTTAGCCTCTCGAGGCGAAGCCCACAGGGTTAAGCATCGGTGGTGGGCCGGCTTCGTCGGTGGGGCGGCATTAGGGCGTTTCGAGGGGAGTAGAATTATCAACTCATATGCCTAAAAATTTCTAAATTCTAAATTCGCGTCGGCGCCTTCAATCTATCTACCTTTTTTGCGTAGCGTTTTAATTCTTCCCACCATTCGAGTTTACTACTTAAACAATCTACCTCATTTATATTTGATGGCCACCTATAACCTATTTTAATTAAGTTTCTATTTCCTATTTCCCTAGCTCTGCTTTCTAACCTACATGTAAATAGTACGTGTTCCGCGGTATCTTCTCCCTCTCCGCATGTACATCCTATTTCGTATTTTCTCATTAATTCTATGTTTGGAATAAATTTTTGTGTTAATCTACCTGTAGTTGCCTTTTTCCATCTATCATTCCAAATATCTTTTAAATTTTGCCTAATCCTACTTTTAACTAATGATCTAGGGGCAACATTAAATATTTCTCTAATTCCTACTTCTGCAGCTGCTTGCTTAGCTAACTCGTCTGCCCTTTGGTTACCTATCACTCCTATATGTGCTTTTATCTATCTAATTCTAATTCTTACTGTTTCTAACACTTCCCTATATATTTTCCACGTTTCCGCCTGTAAATTAGTTGGTTGCCGCATTCCCTGTAACGCTAATAAAACTAATGTACTTTAATGCCTCTCTAATAGCTAATAGTTCGCATTGAAAAATCGAACACCCCGATCCTAATTTGAATTTCCCATTTTTAATTTCCCTATCTTCGTTATATATAACATATGCCGCGCCAGCGCTACCATCTTCTAATCTAGATCCGTCCGTACATATTTGTATGAAATCCTCTCTTTCCAAATTTCCAATAAAAAATTGAAATTTACCTATATCTGCCGGATATCCTAAATCACCTATATTTACTCTACTTTCTATTTCCCTTCCTTGCAAACCTAATGTTTCTAAAATTCCCTCTGATCTATTTTTAAAAATTTTGTTTTTATCTACTTCTGCTTTTAAAAATAAATCTATTGGCGTAACTTGACTAAGAACTAACACTGCTTCCGTAGATGCTGTATTGTATGCTGCTGTCGCTCTAACTGCCAAAATTCGTTGTACGCTCAATAATTTTTGTTTTTGTTTAACTTTTAAATTCCCTGCCCATATTTCGGCAGCATATGAGATTCCTGGCTGTATAGCCCCTTCGTATATCCTAGCTGCAGAATTACCCCTAAAGCCCCACGTTAATCTAGCTGCAGCTCGTAATCTATTTGCTAGTAGTTTTCCTTTTTGAGTAATATATGCTGTATGGCTATTCCAAGATAACCTATCATCTATTAAAACAGCTAAATATCTAATACTATCCTTACAGTGAATTCTATCTTCGCCCATTCGAAAAGTTGGTTTCTCTTGACCTAAACTTTTACCAAAAAATAAAGCCTCGGTTTTTACTCGCCTTAAATTTTAGTTTTTCATTTTTTGCCCATTTTAATAATTTGCCTAACGCATCTGATCCTCTCTTTTTAAGTGTCTTAAACTGGGATGCCCTTACTATCACTAGTGTATCGTCTGCAAACGATACGATTTCGCAACCTTCTGGTAAATCTACCCTAAATATACTTTCATACAATAGATTCCAGTAGATCGGTACGGAGCACGGGCCTTGTGGGCAGCCCCTTTCTAATCTTCTGGACACTGTATTGGATGATAGTTCTACCTGAGCTATTCTATCTGTAAAAAAGCTTTTAATTAATTGTAATAAATTCTTTGGGCAATCCCTTCGCTCTAACTCTATAATAATCCTAGGCCACCAAGCGTTATCAAACGCTCCTGTAATATCTAACGCTATTATTGCGCAATAATCTCCCTCTAATTTTGCGTTTTTAATAATTTCTAATACTTTATTTATCGCATCAGTGGTGGTACGTCCTGATCTAAACCCATACTGTCTATCATTGAACTCCCCTTGACTATTAACTAAATAAACTATTCTATCTGCAATTATCCTATCTAATGCTTTACCTATAAGTGGAAGCAATGGATAATGGAGAAGATTGACGATGACATGGATCCATCATTTTTCCTGGTTCAATCTTTGGACAGGACCGTAGCTGGCGGGCGGGCAGTACGTGTCTAACACACGGGCGCACTTATAAGGGGCGCAAATTTAATGAAATCGCATTTATAATTTTTCCAGGTTTTAACTTTCTTTCTGCTTCTCCACATCAATGGGCCGTTTTCAAATCTAACGTAACCATTCTAAATTTGAAGGCTGAAAGCGTTCAATCTCTTGTATCATCAAATAGCTGAAGTTTATGATAGCCTGGAACAGATCGCTAATGATGGAAACAGGGATGCAAATACTAAACATATGGCCCAGTGTCGAGCAGTTAAAATTAAATCGTTTAAATTCGCATGCTACTTAACCATTTGGCACGATATCTTAACAAAAGTCAATGTAGTAAGTAAACTACTCCAGAATGCTCAGGTTATCTACGAGTCAGTAACCGCACTAAGAAACTTAAATTCTTATATCACTCAACAGAAAAAACGATGAAAGTTTTGAAAATTTTTTTCAAAGAAACCAGAGAATTAGGCAACGAATTGGAAGTGGAATGCGAATTTCCAAAAATGAATTTGGTGCGCCGTAGAAAGAAAAAATGTTTTTTCCAATCCGAAGCATCTGATGAATCAAGCACTCTAGATCCAAAACAGTTTTTTAAAGTTAATTTTTATTTTCAAGTTTTGGATTCAGTGAACACATCAATAGGAGAAAGATTTCAACTTTTGAAAAATCATGAAGATACATTTTTGGTTTCTTGTGTAAAATGCGGTGTATTAGTGATGAAGAAATGCGAAAGTGTTGTGCTGATCTCGATCTGAAATTGAATGACAAAGAGAGGAACGAAAAAGATGTAAATCGTTACTTTATAATCATTAACTAGTTGCAACCAAAATCTTAAAGATGTTTTAGAATATATAACACAACAAAATATTAATTCAGTGTTTCCAAATCTTACAGTAGCTCTCAAAATCCTTCTACCCCTTCCACTATCTGTAGCCGCAGCAGAAAGATCATTTTTAAAATTGAAATTCATTAAAAATTATTTAAGAAGTACAATGCATCAAGACCGATTGTCGAGCCTTGCACTTTTATCTATTGAAAGTGATCTTTATGGGAATTTAAATTTGGAAAAGATAGTGGATCAGTTTGCTAATGCAAAAGTGAGGCGAGTACCTTTGTAAAAGATTTTACTAGTAAATAACTTTTATGTAGATTTTGTGTTATTTATTGGAATACCTAATTAAATATTTAATCTTTAATTCTTTAATTTAAAGTGTTCTTTTACTTTTTCAAAAAAGGTAGTAAAACAACAGTACAAGTACTTACATTACATAGGTGTAGAATTGGTTCATCAATCCTACGAATGCATCAGTGAATATTTAAGGTAGTACCTAAACTGCCCAATTATTTGCTTTCCTAATTATTTTAGAGCGAAAGGGTACATTGAGTTTTTGTAGACAAAATAAAACTTAGTGCACCTGTAGAAAGCTGGGAAAGATTGAAACAGTAATTTCTGCAAATTTCTTATGATAAGTGAAGCAATTCTACACCCTGTATACTAAAGTTTTGCAAATATCTTTGATTAAATATCTTGCAAAAAGAAGCGAATACATGGGGGCGAGGGGCGCCAAAATATGTTTCATCACGCAGGGTCTACAACCCTCAGCTACGGGCCTGTCTTTGGATACTGAAGAATCAGTGTTAGAAGATGAGCAAATCAATTCATCCATTTGCTAATAATAAGAAACCGTAGATTAGGCCTGTGGCCTTAGGTGATGTGGAAGAGAGTACATATAGTCACTAGTATGACACTCGCAATTCTTTGTCAATATCGTGAACGGTTACTCCTACAAAAAAAAGTTAAGTATTAGACTTTTTTGTAGCAAATTGTCTCGGCTACAAACTTTGTCATCTATGAATTTGTCGAAAAGTTCACCGTTTTCGAGATATTCGTAAAAACTATTTTCGCGGCCTTTGACCCCTCGCAATTAAGAAGGAAGGAAGAGGAACTTTCTCATATTATTAAGAACCCCAATATCTATGTGCATGCAAGATTTAGCCTGTAACAAATTATCTTGATGGCGATGTCTATTGTTCCTGGACTTATTATGTGATTATAATTGTCATTAAAACAAAACATTCTTACATTATTTTCACTTTATATAAAAATAAAACTGAGGCATTGCTATCCAAATGCGAATAATTTTATTGAATTCTTACAGCAAACTTAACTGCTTTTTGATAAGTTATGGTAGGAAATTTGATGATTTTGTTAAATTGAACACAGTTGCAGTAGCTGTTACACTTTCTTATAAATCAAATGTACTTAACAGGGAATAAAGCAAAATATCTTGTAGTTACTTAATTACATTCAGAATTTGTCATCTATTTTCTGCAAATTGCTTAAAATATATTGAAAATGTTAACAACTGTATTGTAAAAAGTGGGCCATTAAAAATATATAAATAAGAAAATATTATCAGTATAAGAACAATTTCTAAATGTTAATATTATACCGATTAAAGCATGAATTTAAAAGAAGATTTTACCTTTGTATTGTCTACTGTCTGCAACTGCAGTTTATTTTATTTAACCTAAATATCCTTATACGTTCACAAACGCCAAAAATAAATAAAAGCACATGCCAAGTGTCACATTCTTCAATACAATAACCTGTTAAAATGATACAACTATTATGCAATCTCATTATGCGAGAATCAGCAGAAGAAATGACCCAGTTGCGATTTTTAGGGTATCAATCTCAACCAAACCTGTTCTGTGGTTTTGCATTAATATTTAGCACAGCTATTGTGTTACACAAAAGTTATTTTAGACAGTATCTGGACAAGGTGATCTAAAGTTTTTTTTTACTACTGTAGAACATTTTTTGATGATACTCACATTTTTATTGTTTAAGCAAATAATAAAATAACTTACGTTAATGGATTCCTTGTAATCCTTTCTAGAAATTATTTAAAAATCATTTTTTTAAGAAAATAGCAAGACCATTACCAGAAATTCTTCCTTTAATATTTGCATGATTGGGCACTAACCTTGAATTATTTTTCTTTTAAATTATTTCTAGAAAACTGAATTAAAAATTGAAGAAAGATAATTCTGAACTTCCTGACATTGTCACCATTATTAGCATTATTAAAATTAGTCATTCTTAAATTTCTAAAGCCAACGGCCAGATTTAATTCGTTAAAAACGTGTTGCTATAATAGAATTTTGGGTTTTTACGCCTGTTCGTACTATGCTTTTTTCGTGAGGTCAAACAACAACGGTCAAGTTTAATGGTATTATTTTTTTACAAGGTGTTGCACCTACTGCCTGCCTAGCCACTCAAGTATTTCATAACATGGATTTACCAAACATTTTTTTTAATGATCCGCATGATTATAAATGTTAAACATTCCATTCGCATTTATTGTAACTTTTTACTACAATCTATGAACATAAATTAAAAGAAACTTTTTTTAGGTTGGAAATGAATGAGAACTGTAATAATGAATTAAATTAAAAATGATATATTAAATCCTTTGAGTTACTGCATAAACAGGTAGTTTATATAAAACGTAAAGCTATTTAAATTTAAATTAATATTAAAAATTTAATTATAACTAACGAAGACTTGTGTCAGGTAACAACTTTAGCCAGGTGGGCCCTTTCTAAATTAATTTTTAAACAGTAAACAGAATTAATAATTCAAACTAACAAAATCGCAAAACGAATATTTTAGAACTTCAATTAGATCATTTTGAGGCAGTAAATGATGTCTACGGACCTGCAATTTTGGTGATTTTTAATAATGGAAAATGAATTGAAGAAATTTCTTCTGGTTACATTGTACCTAATATCCTTTCAGTTTTTTAAGTTCTTGCTTCTAGAATTGAATAGAATAATAAGATAGTATCGTTTGATTCACTAGATGAGACACATCATAATGAACGGAAGTTGAAACAAGTTTTAATTTGATATAGCAGAGCTGCTAATTCTTCGTATGTGAACTTTGATTCAAAAACTCTCTTAAGGAACTTAACGTCAGACTCCCATAACCTCTAAAATAGGCGGATGCGACTAGCAGGTGCAAGAAAGTGTCATTGAAGACCCATCGTTATTAATTATAGGGTACCTTGCACAAGATTTTACAAATTCTTAAGAATGTGATTTTATTATGATTGTAAATTTAAGTGCGCTGGCCTGTTTTGCTATAAATCTTCAGTAAGTGACCATGGAAACGGCTTTCATTAAAAGTCCACACTAGAACAACAATGTACTCTTTGTACTTTTGCCGTTTGTTGTATGTACATATTGGTATAAATCCAACGTGATCAAGGTGAAAGTATAACTCTGGACGCTGGAAGACCTACGAGTTGAAGGTTTGTGCATATGATAAAATTGTGGATGATAAAGTTAAGTAGGACGTTCTTTTCCTATTGATGATTCTTCAAATACATGCTGCTATTGATTGAGTACCCCCATTTAGTATGGTGTGTTGGATCACGTATTATTAAAATACTGAGATGATACCAAGGAGGAGGATTACTAGATATTTCTCATTGTATGATTTGTTTCTGCAAGAAAAAGATGAGAAACTGACGCTTTGTCGACAAGACAAAGGACTACTACAACGCTGGATTGAGAAGTTTCCGGAATCGCCCATAGATACCGGCCGTAATTAAATTTATTTTGCCTAGTATTTCAATTGTTCACAGCATTGATCTGTCATTTGGTTCGCTTTTGATAAGCGTTGATGCACTTGTAAAGGGTTTTCCAATAAGAGGTGTTATTTTGATATTCAAAGAAAAGTGCCATTTTTTAATATAAATGATCGGATGTTTATTTCATTATAAAGAGGAAGGTATGCCGT
>VTPC01001114.1:39959-69884 GCA_011009095.1 Ignelater luminosus
TGTAGTCATCTTTTTCTGCCACCCGTCCCCCTCCTTATAATACTATCAACGACAAGCAGAAAAGAGATTAAAGAAAGAATGTAGCCTTGCTGAACCTCGCAGGTTACAGAAATAATAGACTCGGAGAGCATCTCTTTGTGAATATTATACAGCACTTTTGTAAGGTTTATAATTTTTCTATAGATGTGGTATGACTTCAGAGTGCTCCACATAGCCCTCCTGTTAACCGAATTGAACGCTCTTTCGGAGTCAATAAATGCCAGGTAATCTGTACTCTGCCACTTACAGCTTTGCTTTCTAATAATTCTCAAGGTGTTGATCAAGTCGACGCAGCTTCGGTGTCTTCGGAAACCAGCCTGTTCCTTTCTAACTTGTCTCATAATACTTTCTTTTATCCGCTAGAGAATTATTCTTGACAATACTTTGTTACTACGGGTAGGAGAGTTTATGCCTCTCCAGTTATCACATTTCGTGTATCTCCTTTTCTGGGAGGTTTAACAATAACTTTTTTTTTAGTCTGATGGAATCAGCTCCTGATCCCAGATTTGTTCTAAAAGTGTCTGCAGAATTCTGACGGTCAAATCCAAGTCTGCCTTGAGTAATCCTGAGCGTCATTTCCTGGAGCTTTACCGTTTCTCAGCTATCTCACTACTTGTCGTATTTTACCTAAAAATGGACAATCAGTTCCTATATTCAGGCCTCAGGCCGCTGCCCTTGAGTTCTGTTCATCTTCTTCTTCTTCCATTTCCATTTAATCTCCTTCCATCTTTGTTGCTCCGCCCATATTGAAGACTTCCAGAAAATGCTTCTTTTATCTTTTCAACTGATTTTCTTGCGATGTCAGAAGCGTTCCATCTTTATTCCCGATAGGCCGGTTTCGATTGAAGACTTTATTCGAAATTCGATCTTATAAAATTAGCTTACATCCTCTCGACTTACTGCCTCTTTCATTCTCCTCACCTGCTCATCAGTCTATTTTCTCCCATCTTTCCTTACCTTTTTCTTCACTTTTTCGTCTATGGTTGTGTACTCCCTTTTATGCCCTCACTTTTCGATGTCTCGTTCTGCTAGTGTTTAACACTCCTTTTGCCACTTTTCTCAACTCTGTCCCATTTCAGGTATTTTTGGATAACCACTCCCTTCTAAGGGGATTTCAAAACCTTAAGAGTGTCTCACCCGCTTCAACCTATATGTTTTTGACTCGATTCTAGGTATCTTCAATAACTTCTTCCTCCGTGTCAAAGACTAGAGCCTCGACTTGATATTCAGACCTTACATTTTCATCTTTTCGCCTACCTACATCAAGTCTTCTGCTTCTTCTCTGGAAGTTTTTGTCCTTAGATACTATTTCCATTTTAGGATTACCTAACATTAAGTGGTGATCACCTACCTCCTAAAATTCCCGCTAATACATGTGTGGTCTAACATGATCTAGTAATCTCCAAATAAAATTGTGTGGCACGTTTTATGTAGGAACACGGTCCCACCTATTATTAAATTCTGATTAGCACATAGAGTTACAAGTTTCTCTCCGTTGTTGTTCATTTCACCAACGCCGTGCTGTCCCATCACATGTTCTAGTCTACAGTTTTTCGATTTAACTTTAGCATTCAGGTATCTCATTAAAATAACTATGTCTTTCTTTTTTGTTTTCTTTATTGTTTCATCTAGTTTATGGCACCTTTCCCATCTTCCTTAGATAATTCTGTTGGCACATTGTATAACAATGACATTCCTTATTTTTGTTTTAAAACGCGCTATCATCTCTTTTTGGACACCGATTCCCAGACTAGTAGGCCTCTCTTAGCTTATTTTGACAAAAGTATCTTCACTCCGTCTGTACGCTGCGGCCCATTATCAGTGTACCCTGCAAACAGAAATGTGTTTCCCTCCTGTGTTCTAAGCTCCCCAAACACCACCATCTTACTTCACTGAAGTCCAGAATATCCCATTGATAACTTTTTATTGACTTTTCAATCAATTTAAGCATACTGGTTTCACTTAAAGTTCATATAATATTCCAACAGTCAATCCTTGTACTCGTTTTCGCCCCGAAGGTCGGTACCGATTGTTCGATTCGGTCTCTTTCTGTTTCAGTTTCTGTAATATGGTTGGTTTAAGGAGTGCGAGTTATTAGCCCACAGTTCCCAATTGTGCTGGTCAGGACTGCTCGGAAGTAACTTAAGATTAGGCCTGGTAGGATGTGGGAGCCGGCATCGGAGATTACTTTTTAGGGCGACAGCGACTACTTGTAGTCAACGGTGGCCTACATAGGCCTGGTTAGATGGCTTACAGCGAAGGGTAGGTGGTGCTCTGCAATCGTGGTGAAGACAAACCACCTAAGGGGTAAGACCCTAAAATAAGATCCGGTAGGTGTCTATGCCTTAAGATGGCAGCCCCACCAGAACAGTTTTCCAATTCATATTGCTTATTCTTTTTTGCCTCTCTGATTAGCGCACCTTTTAGAACTTTCCGTATATTAGTTTCACTTCTGGTTGCTGAGCAGCCTCTTTAGCTAATTGATCGGCGAACTCATTCTCTTCAGTACCAGAATGTGTTATAACCCACCTAGAATTGATTTTCCTACCTTCACCCCCCTTCCATTCATCCTAATTTATTCCTTATTGCAATTATCACATTGTGTCCTACTATTTTCTAAAAAATCCAAACTTACTTTACTGTCCGTACATACAACTGTCCTACTAGAACTTGATAAACCTTTAATTTCGTCTTGTTTTTCTAAAGTTTTCAATATAACCAATTGTTCCACCTGATTATTAAAGCAACTTTTCTTCAATTTATTTTTAATTTGAACAACTCTTTCCTGTTTTCCGAAATCACTATTGCAGAACCAGCACTATCGCTATTCTTATTCCAGTCTGTATATGCTTTGAAATAACTAAATTTGTATCGTATTTTCGAGTACTAGTACCTTCTTGATATACAGGGTGTCTCTAAAAGGTTGGTACGTAGCTTAACTGCAGACCCCTGGGATAAAAATAAGAAAATTTAACCCAACTTACCTATATCCAAAATCGTCCCGTTAAGTCACTACAAGACGTGAAAGTTTTTTGAAAAAAAAATTAATTTTGCTTATAAAAGTAGTAGGCTTTGATCGATTTTTATAATTTTTGGTATGGCATGTTTTGTGACTATAAGTCACGTTTCAAGATGGTTTTGGTCTTCATCAGTAAGTTGTAAGTGTATTAAACAAAAATGTCACAAATTTGATGATAACTTTTTATAACTTTCAATTTTTTTTCCAAAAAGATATTTTCTTTAGAAACATTTTTTGTATCTTTGTAATTTTTGATAACGCTTAACGTTTGTTCACAAAAAAGTAAAACCATTTCGAAAAGTGACTTATAGTCACAAAACATGCCACATCAAAAATTATAAGAATTGATCAAAGTCTACTATTTATATACACAAAATTAATTTTTTTTCAAAAAACTTTCACGCCTTGAACCGACTTAACGAGGCGATTTTAGATATAGGTAAGTTGGATAAATCTTCTTATTTTATCCCAGGAGTCTGTAGTTAAGCTATGTCCCAACCGTTGGGAGACACCCTGTATATATTTCTTGTTCTCCTAAAAAATGTATTTTTGGTGTTGTTAACAAGACGGTTACTAGTAACTTATTAAATTAACAGCATTTGAAATCCAAAACTTGTTTTTTCTTCCAAATTGGTTGAGTACGAGCTTTTGCTATTTTGACAAAGGACGGCAGAATTTACCTCTGTAGAAATTCATTTTTGTAGAAAACAACAAAAGAACTACAAAAATTACTCTACGCGTTCTTCAATAGAATTTTAATTTCTTAATTAATTTTATTATTCCATAATTAAAAAGTTTATTACAAAATTAAAATTCATTCTCAACATTAAATGGACACTATACCTCAGAATATAATTTTTCCAACGGTAAAATTCTTCAAGTTTTTAAAGATCAGACGAGCTGTTTGCTTTCAGTGACAATAAATTAAAGTTTCCTCCAGACAAACATACAAGTTTTGGTATTTAAGTATACTTTTTGTATTCTTTTCAACGTAAACAGGTTTACCAGACCTGAGACAACTACACATATTTGTACGAGTCTCGTATATCCATGAACCATTTCATTTAAATTCATTCTTAAAAAGGAAATTTAATTACCTTGTGATTTATCTGCATTTTTTTGAAATAACCATCATTTCGTCATATTTATTAGTACACACTTTTTTTTCGTTCTTACAGTTCCATTTCTATTAAAATAAATTTCTTGTAGATGCTGATTTGATATCCCAAAAAAAGGAGATGCAACATAAACTTCGATGTTTTCAATGAAAAAGTTTATGTACGGGTATGTTGTTTAACAGAGCATTGAAATCGCCGCTCCATGAAATATTCTTTTATGATATCATAATTATTGATAATATCTGTAAAAGTGGGTTTGGCTTGAGAATAAATTTTGGAAAGATTTTTCTTCGGCTAGGATTTACAATGCTAACAAAAAGTATATTGTTTAAGATTCTTGGTGTGTTAGGTCACCTGTTTACGTTTTTTCTAAATTTATAGATTAGTTGGGTAAACATCAAGGATAACAATGAAATTGTTATTTTTGCAAACGCGACCTTTTCATAACTTTCAATAACATTAATATTTGCCTCTGGGAATATCTTTTTTGTTTACTACCTTTCTTCATAGGTAACAAGCAATAAACTATAGGCATTACAGACCGCTTCAAGATAGAAAGATATTTTAACGTTCGTATAATAAACGTTTAGCTACTTATTTATTTAGAAAAATTTATTTCAACCTAACATATACTGTATGTATATTTATTTATATTTCCTAAATTTGTGTCACTAATTACACATTTATGTATTTATTTCGCTTGGTTTATTTAACTTTACTGTTCATTACTTCACTAAACTGAACTGCTAATCTGTTTCGCTTAGTACTTATTATACTTTCATTACCAAAAACGCATCTCTTCCACTCCTTTCGAAGATATTGTATCATGTTCTGGAGGGAACATTGATTATGCAACCCAACATACTTAAGTGTGATTATAAAACTCTAACTTGCGCCCTAAACTGTCCCTCTCCTCTTAGGACTGTTGCGTCTCGATACAGACACAGTAATAGCGCTGAAAGTGACATTCTTTAGACTTGGTTGCTCGTTTTTAAAAAGAATCTGAAAAGGTGTCCTAGAGTTGTAGCTGCAAACCAATATTCAATTTAATTTTAATACTTTTAACCTACTGCGCACAGTACGCTAGTTCAATTGATCCAACTCACATTCGACTTTTAGCATAGCTAGCACCTAGAGTTGCGTCTTCAAGTCTTGTGGGGTCTTCCACAAGTCTTGGTATTATGGCTTGTCACGCGATCTAGATTTTGTGACTAGATAATAGAGAAATCGTCCTTGGTCTGACAGATGGCATGTTTTACCAATATCAGGATGTTGTAGACACTCGTTCAACCAAACTTAAACTTATGTCTAACAATAATACCTCAGAACATTTTTAAATCTTGGCGACGCAGTCAGCCAAGGAGTATTTATCAGTAGCTTCAAATAAAGCTCCATAACCTTATACTGGCTTTCTCGAGTTCTTTGTAATTTCGGCAATAAACCTCGACCTCTTCGGAGACGATTCAACCAATCTAAATCTCCAAGTGTGTACCCTATAGCTTGGACTTTGACATTGTGCCGATTTTTCATTCTGTCACTGACTATCAAAATATTATGGTGAACGTTCTAGTGAATGAAATTCAAGTTCTGACAAATACTTTCGACATACTTCCTTTTTTCTAAGTCTCGAATCAAAGTATAGGTCACAAAGTTGTCAAATTTCTTGTCTATACAACACCGTAGTTATAGTTTGACGGTTGTTTCTTGGAGCTAGTGTTAGAATACATTTTTGACAGGTACTTCTTCATCTTCTATTCGTTGTTTTCACCATTCCATCTGACTGCGGATATTATTTTTATACGCATATCTAATAACAGAATGGTAGGAACTTGAAGTTTCGGCCTTGATCGGAATACAAAATTCTATTGGGACTCTAAAACTGCCGAGGAATTCTTTTACTAATACATCAGCAATTTTATTTTAGTGGGGCATTCATTTTCTGAAGTAGTCCATAACCACGGGAATATATTTATTTCCTGAGTTCATCAGTTTTCGAGATCATTAACTGCATTCTCGTCAGTCCTTTATTTGTTTCCCTCGTGTTTCAAGCGTTTCGATTACTACGTCCAACTCAATATTCTGTGTCAAAATCATATTCCTGTAGTCTCTTAATCTATCTCGCTACTTGTTTTTAGAAATTTTAAACTGCAATAACCAACGCAGTGCGGCGTGATTGACTTTTAGCAAAAAGCTTTCGTTATACAGGTATTTTAGAAGATGTTTGATAAACTTGACGACTGCAAGTAACTTTCTTAAGATGGCACATTAGTTACTACTACTTTACTATAATAACTAATGACTTTCTCTTGCTAATTTTACACTAGAAACAGCACGGCTCTTATTCTAAAATTACTTGCGTCAACGTCGGTATCTAACAAATCGACTTTTAATTTTTAGATAACTCAGGACAAGGACGGTTAGTAAAGCTTGCTTGAGAACGTTGAAAGCTCGTTTGCAGTCATCCTTCTATTGAGAATCTCCGCCCTGTTGTTTGTTAGCGGCTTTGCAATATAGAGAGATCTACAAGTAAATCGATGCAAAGCACAGTTGAGGCCATTCTTGGACTACATCGTAGAGGTGGGTTCAGAAATTAGAGGCAATGTCATATTTTTGTGCTCTTGCACCTTTAGACCTAGAAAACTTAAAGTAAGATTAACTATTAATAAGCAAAACTTTATCAGTTAGAAGAATTATTAATTTACTCAGCAAGCTCAATCAGTTAAAAAGGATAAAAGGATGGTGAATATCGAAAAAACCAAAATACATGTCCAATTCACGAAAATACATCGACGCTTCTCCGCTTCGTTTCCCTTTCAACGGGTTATTAACAAATAGGAAAGAAAATCATTTTTAGCAGTTGGAAGAAATTGTTCGTACGTGTTTTCGGTAAAGTTACATTCCTAACAACCACCACCAAACGGGTAGAAATTGTTTCAAGAGCAGTTAAGTAGATTTAATGCTTTGGTCTGATTAGAGTTTTAATCTAAGTTCCATATCAAACCTTAATTTGCCCTGCATTGAAGACAAACACAGTTATTTCATCTGAAAATATTTTACCCAGTTCCCATGTAAATTTCATTTGTGAGGGGACAAATCGTGTTGGTTTTTGCTTCGAAACTTGCAAGATACCGAAAAAGATCAGCAAACAGAATAGCACCTACATAGCTCACATCAGTTATTGATCATCAGTTACGTTTGAAAAGACGTCATCAGAATGTGGAAAAGGCGTTATGTTATGGTGAAGACGTTTTTTGTCGTCATACTAAAGAATTGGATTTTTTATAATCAATACAGAACAAAAATAACGTCTTAATGACGTCAGTTATTTAGATTCGTCGTCGACGACAAATGTGTCCAATTGATATAACGATTTCGACGTCACTCTGCTTGGTGGATACTGTTCTAAACGAAGGGAATAAAAAGATGCCCAAATTTTGAAATATTGCAACCATATACTTACAATATCATCTGTATTTCTTTTTCTTTTTTTTACTTTAGATGATTTTATCGAAGTTCGGACATGTAAGTATTGGCTCGTGATTAACCACTCGATCCACTGAGCTAGCCCAATTAAATGACAGTAGAAACAAACCCTAGGAATACGACAAAATAGGATGCGGTAGATACTCAAATGTCTCTTTAATCTTAAAACTCTTAAGATAAAAATTTTGGGCCCTTCTTTTGTGGTCGAACTAAATGATGACTTTTACTCTTTCAGATATGTTTATTTCTTTCTACCAATGTTGCGCTTGCATATTTGTGCACATTGAGGCAACTGTTTCACTGGCTTAACGTCTAAAGCCGGCCCTGTTACTCTATATACTGATATCAGATAGTAAAGGTATTTCTTCTGGAACAGATTACATTGCTTTGAGCTCAACTGTAGATTCGTATCAGGTAGTCTTAGTAACGCATTTTCTAAATTCTTCAGATGTTAATCAACCGTCTGGTTATCACATTAATAGCAACAAGGTAAATTAAGCAGGTCTTCCAAGACAGACTCCTCAGAATAAACTTTATTAATCTTTTGAATATTACTGGAAGCTTGAACAAGCCGAATGGCATAATTGTAAATTGTTATAAGCCAGACCGAACAGTAAAAGCAACTATCTCACAATGTTGAGGCTTCAAATCCACCTACCAGCTACCACCTTTCTCTGAGCACCAGAGAGACTGTCTAGGGTATCATCGATATTTTTTATCACGCCGTTTAGCTACCTGCAGCCTACGTAAAATCTTGTACTGCCGTTTTGCTTCTTGATCAAAACGACTGGTGAGGCCTATTGCTCATTGGAAGGTTTGATGACCCCTTCGTTGATATTTCCGACTTTTTCTCGTTTTGCCCAGGGTGAGGTTTTTGGTTCGAACAGCTTGGATATCTCTTGTATTGATCTTAGGGGCAACCATAGCGGTTTTGCCCTCTAGTCCTTTCTTCGAAAGCAAATATATCTTGATAAAAACAATTTAGATTCTGCACCTATTGTTGAAAACGGCCATTCTTGCGCCAGAGGATTAGAGTTTTTTAATATAAACAATTCAATAAAACAGAAATTTATATTTTCATTACTTTATAGCAATTTATGTTAAAAATTAAGAAATTTTTCGAAAATTGATTGCTGTTACGATAGTTTTGAATGTCAATGCACCGTTACTTGAAAGTTTATTTCTAATAATTCCATTCCTATTTATTTAAATCTGAATTTAGAGTAACAGTGTTGGTGTTGTATAAATATAATTTTGATTTTTTTTCCGTTTCCTGTAATCCTTAGTTAAAATAACATTATAAAGGGTTTTCCAATAAGAGGTGTTATTTTGATATTCAAAGAAAAGTGCCATTTTTTAATATAAATGATCGGATGTTTATTTCATTATAAAGAGGAAGGTATGCCGTTAATAGTGGAAAATAACATCAGGCAAATGACCACCACGACCACGCTTACAGGACAATATCCTTTTCATGAAATTTTCCATAACCAAATCGCAAAGTGGCTGCCCTATGTCCTCGATAGCCTCACGAATTCCATCTTTGAGGTCTTGAATCGACGCTGGGCTGTTGGCGTAGACCTTCTCTTTCACGTGGCCCCAAAGAAAGAAGTCGCAAGGTGTTAAATCACAAGATCTCGGTGGCCAATTGTGATCACCTCTTCGAGAGATAACACGGTCCGGAAACTTTTTCCGTAAAAGATCAATGGTTTCGTTGCTTGTGTGGCACGTAGCGCCGTCTTGTTGAAAGTAAACGTTGTCCAGATCAATACCATCCAATTCCGGCCATAAAAAATCGTTGATCATCTCTCGATAGCGCAATCCAGTCACCGTAACTGTTGCTCCAGCCTCATTTTCGAAATAGTAAGGTCCAATGACTCCGCCGGACCATAAACCGCACCAAACAGTCACACGTTGAGGATAGAGAGACTTTTCAACAATAACTCTTGGATTTTCTGAGCCCCAGATCCGACAATTTTGCTTGTTGACGAAGCCACCGAGGTGGAAATGGGCCTCATCACTCAAGATGATTTTTCGATGGAATTCTGGATCATTTTCATGCATTTCAACGACCCAATCAGCAAAGACACGACGTTGTTGATGATCGGCCGGCTTGAGTTCTTGTGTTAACTGGACTTTATAAGCCTTAAGACCCAAATCTTTATGCAAAATACGGTGTAATGACGTTTGTGGAATGGCTAATTCCAAAGAACGACGAGGAATGGACAAACCTGGGTTTTCTTTAACACTTTCGGCTACAACAGCAATATTCTCGGCTGTTCTTGAGCGACGTGCACGGGTTTTATTCTTCACATCACTAACTTGTCCCAAGAGCTCGAATTTTTTCACCAATTTCTGTATTGCGGTCCGACAAGGTGCTTCACGGTGACCCAAAAATGTTCGAGTTTTACGAACCGTCTCTGCCAAATTTTCACCATTTTTATAGTGAATTTTAATAATTTCAATGCGTTGTTGAAGCGTGTATCGTTCCGTATTTATTAATGGCGTAGTTTCTACTTGTCAAATGTCAAAAAATGATAGCTTCAAAAGTGACATCTACCGAAATAGCGGGCTATTCAAAATAACACCTCTTATTGGAAAACCCTTTAGTACGCCATCTTATGTTTAGAGCCTACCACTCAAAATTTATTTTATATACTGGGTAACTTCAACAACTAGAAAAGAATGGAGTAGGTTGCGTTCGAGACATAGCCACAAGGTCTAGGTAGAGCGCACCGCCACTTCGGCTTTCTTCCGTTTCCTGTAAGCCCTTTAATGTTCTATAGGGGTGATTTTGGCGTTCGTTTCACGAAGACTTCTTCGGTCTTGTTGCAAGCGTTGTTAAGGGACATTATGAAATTTTGTTGAAATTCTTTACCTTTACCCTTCTTACTATTTTTTAGTCACTACATACAATATCATCACAAATATATAGATCTCAACTAACAAATTAAACAATACCTCAAAGTTTGGAACTATGCTAATATTAGTACGCGCGAGGCAGACCGAAATTGCTCAAAATCGCTGCGTCGTCGCATGATCTTGAGATTATTCCTGTAGTATTAAAATTCTTCCTTTAGTTCTCCAAACCAGTTATAACCCTTTTGCTACCTTTTTTAGTTTTTGAGTTATTAACGAAGTCGGATATACTACTTTTTTGGGATGTCAACTTTTCGTATAGACCGAAACTAAAGACGTATTCTAAGTCAAAGCAGTTACCAAGCTATAACATATAAAACTGAATGTGATAAACGAAATTATTTTGTAATTTGTCGTAGATGCTCCTTGTAACGCTTATATTCTGAACGATGTGTATACCTTGTGGTGTCCCACGCTTTTCAACATTCTTTCAAAGTTAAGATTTTTAAGAATATTTACTTTCACGAATAAGGCGTTATTACTTTACTTCATCCAAAGCCCATCCGTGGCTGGTTAGCCATTCGAAGCCGAGTCTCCCAGTACAAACATGTTATGGTGCGGAGGGGGTGTCGGCCAGTTAGGGACAGATCTGCAGGTATTGTCTATTTACCCTACCCAAAGTGCAGAGTGGACAGATATCAGAATTCGTTAGCCCAATGCAATAGAAATGTTTCTGTAGGTAGTCGTAACTGGTTAGGGTACGCTACTGACTTCCCGTACATATATTTTGGTTAGCTGATTAATTTTGTTGTCTATGCTATATTTTGATGAGCCCATTGACACAAGACTGTTTGGTTGCTCTACACTGGTTCCTAGCTTGACCACCTGGTCAGCCCTGTCGTTACCAGGAACACCGGCATGGCTTGGGATCCATTGTAATGCAATTGTTGATCCATAACATATTAATGTAGACAGCACTTTTCTGCATCGCATTGTGCGGAAGCATTTAGTTTGGGAGTTGATGGATAAAATAAGAATTGCAGCCTGAAAATCTACTAAAAATACTGCTTTTGTTATGACGTAAGTTAATGTTTTTAGTCTTTGGGCTGTTTGATCGAATGCAGCAAATTCTTCATCATAGTTTCTTGAATGCTTGCCAGCTGCCGCATAACCTTTAAAATAGCTAGAGTAAAAACTTGCTCCAGTACCACCAGGAATGGAAGACCCGTCAATATAATGTGGAGCCACGCATCTAATAGGTAAAGATTGGATATGGTTGACAGGACTTGACTTATTCGAGTTGTGACCCAGAAGTGTTTGTCTGACTGATGGTAGTTTTTAAAACCTCTATGGTGCATTTGAAAGGGTTCTGGGGTTCCTAGTTCTGTACCATGTTTTTGACGAAGTGAGTCTACATCAATGAGAGGAAAGAATTGAGTTTTTAAGCGAGTGCTAACGGCTTCATAGTTTTGCTTGTAGCGCTATTCTTTCCTAGACTTTGAGAGTAATTTTTCTCTTCGAGTCTTCAGGGTTTATATGCCGGCTTGCACCTGCATAGCGGCCATTGGGATTAACTTAGCTGCTCCAGTAATTACTCGTAATGCATTATTTTGTATTTTTTCTAGTTTTTCTAGCATACTTTAGTTGGCAAAGGATACTACTTCACTGGGATATTTGAGGGTTGGTTTGATATATGTTTTATATGCAGTTGCCAATACGTGCTGTTTTGCCCCCCGTTTTGTAATTGTAAGTCTTTTTCAAAAATTGTTTCATTTGCTAGTCTAGTCAACACTGTTCTATGATCCTAATTCTTAAACCTCCCATCTGTTAATTTTATTTTACCACTTACAAACTTTAAATTCAAGTACGAAGTCCTAATCTATAAACTTATTCTATTGTAAACCTTGCAAAAAAATTTTAAATTATTTGAATTTATAAAAAATCAAAGGCAAATCATTTAACAATTCTATTTGTACCGATAGAAAGGAAGGAAATAACACAAAGTAAATTGCTAAATCATTTTTTATTATTCATGTGTACATCTTCATACAAATTATATAAAAAATTTTAAAGATTGTAAAAGAAATGCTGATTCCTGAAAATTAAATTCTAATTTATTCCCAAGAACAGGAAATTCCATTAACGTTGGTGTCGTCACTTATAATGTTGTCCAGTATATCTACGTGATGATCTCTTAATTCTTTCACGACATAAACTAAAGACGCGCAGTCCCAGCGGTTCGAATTCATTGTTATATTTGACAAGTGAGGAAATTGTTTAATGAAAGTTTTAGCATCTACAGCTTTAACTGAATTGTATTCAACATTTAAAGATTTTGCGCTGCTAGTGAAATCCAAATTTGCAATGGAATTGTAAGACAAATCCAATTTATTTAAATTCTTCAAATTTTCAAATGCATCCTTTTCTATAGTAGTAATGGAATTACTATTTAAAATGACTTCTTCTAAATTCATCGAATGCTCGAAGCAATTTGCCGTAACTTCAGTAAAACCGTTGCCACTTAAATTAATTACTTTCAGGCTGGAAATATTCTGGAAGACAGCTGGACTAAGTTTAAACAAATTGTTGTATTCCAAATGCAACTCTTTGAGGTTTTTAAGATTGTGAAAATCACCTTCTTCGATATCTTGAATGTTATTATATCCAATATTTAAAATTTCTAACTTTATTAAAGATCCGAATGTTTGATAGTCTAAAGATATAATTGAATTGAAACCAAGGTCTAATTCCTTTAAGTTAATTAAATGATTAAATGTGCCAGGTTTTAATACAAACAAATTGTTGTTATAAAGATTTAGTTTTTCTAAATTTATCAAAGACTCGAAAGCTTTTGGAGATATTTCTGTTAAACTATTCGATTGCAAATATAAATACTTTAATTGCTTTAAATCGAAAACGCCATCCCCTATTTTTAAAAGATTATTGTACAAGATAGTCAAATCTTCCAAACTTTCAAGATTCTTAAAAGTTCCTGGCGCTAATTCTACTAAATTATTATCTTGAAGGTTTAGAATTTTTAATTTATTTAAAAAATCAAATGTTTCTGGTTGTACCTCAAACAAATTATTTCCTCCAAGATATAATTCTTCCAAATTTGGTATCCCTTTAAATGTATGTGGTTTTAATTCCACAATATTATTGTCTTCAAGATGAAGACTTGTTAAATCTTTCATACCATCAAATGCTTCTGATTCCACTTCATTCACGTAGCTGTTATCCAGCCAGACAAGCTCTATTCCTTTAGTAAACCGCCGAAAAAAATCTTTTTCTACTACTGGAATAACTGAATCATCAAAGTCGATAACATCCACATTCTTGATGCTTTTAGATAAATGCACGGCACTTTTCATAGATGTAACATAACGACATATCAATCTTGAATCTTCCTTCTCGCATTCTTGGCAAAATACTGCATTGAATGATAACGCAATCAGCAGAAATATTGAGTGCTTCATTGCTTTTTCAAACTAGAAACAATTTAAAAATAAGCTTTTGATAAAAGAAAAATATTAACTTAAACAATTTCCAATAAATGAGTTAGAAAAATTAATTTTTACCTTTTCTACACAAGGTTTTGATGTTGGCACTGCAGCTTGGTTTAAAATTATGTAAATTCTTTATAAGATATTGCTAATTAAATAACCTATAAAAATAAGATTAAGAAGTTCTGAACTGGAAAGTGATAACCCGAGACTATTTTTTGCCATTTTATGTTGTTTTATCTCTGTATGATTTGATTGTAATTTTCCTATTTGGTGGTTTGTAGGTATGCGGTGATTAGTTATCAGTTACAAGAAAATAAGACTTTAGACATTTTTACAAAACTGTGGTTCTTAAAAAGGAAAACACTTTAATTCTTACATAATAGATATTTCAAAAGTTGCAAAGATAAAATTTTAAATATTATAACAAATTATTCTATTTATATAGTTTGTTATTTAACAGGGATGACCAAAATCTAGAATTACTGTATATTAGTTAATCTTATTAGAATCAATAGGTTGTTGGATAGACAGATAATAATTGATGCAGTAAATTTCTGAATTAAAAAGATTAGTTTCCTATACAGATCTGCATCTGTATTCCAAGTGCATTGTTTCCAAGCATATTAAAGCTAACCCAAAGATAAAATTCTAAGTTCATTGAACATTAGAAAAACCTCAAGTTTAGGCAAAGTATACTGCAAAAGTTATTTTTGCTATGAGATTTAGATTAGAAAGTTGTGTTGGATACATATTTTATAGATATATATCCCTAAAAACAACGAAATAACTAATATTTGCATCACAGACAGAGAGACGAAATCTACTAATTCAGATACGAAATTTTTTAAATTTCGTGGAAAATAGAAACCAAAATTTTTAATTTTGGATTGGATTAAATTTCCTGTCACTGTACATTTTCTCTTTTTGCAAATTTTCCTAATTTTATATTTTTCTCAAGAATGTTTAGCTTTAAAACAAATCTAAACAGTTTTGTTTTTGGCAACTATCTAGGAAGCCACGAATTATTTCAGCTTTTGGTATTAGAGCATGTCGTTGTTGAACAAAGGAATACACTCACCTTCTTGCACACCTTTTAAACAGATTGTCTCACATTGGCATTTTTGCGGTCGTACAGACTTCGCACCGTCTGCGCTATTTTCTTACATCTTCTTTGTAGTTCATCAAATAAAATCTTTCTCTAATCTTGACCAAAATGCCTTCCTGACGGACCAACAACCAGCTACCGCAGTATCTCCAATACTCTCTTCTCGTTAGTCTCTGCTTCGTTCTTTAGAACACTCTTCGGTAGACCGTCTTGAACCTTCAGTAAGTCCCACGGAGCGAGTACACTTTCACAATCGGACCATATCCAGCTACTTTTTCCCGCAATGATCTACGGTTGCTTTCCATGTTAGTATCAAACGTAAGTCAGGATCATTGCTTTGATCCTTCTAAATTTCTCAAACTTTCCATGGTCATCAACAACTGCAGTGCGACGTAAGTGGTGTTCGATTCTAGATAGAGTGTCAGCGTTCCTACGACTATGTTCAGCTATATGTTTTATGCAAAAATCATATTCCTGTAACCTCTAGATCCATCTCTTAACTTGTTCTTCTGAGTTCTTAAACTGTAGTACCCACCGTGGTGATGCGGCGTTAACAGTTTTTAGCAGGAAGCTTCGGCCGTACAGATATTTATAGAAATGTTCGATAAACTTGATAACTGCCAAAAACTCTCTTCAGGTATCGGGTGTCACAATCGTTATGTTCTGGCTTAAATAGAACTTTACTAGAATAACCGGTAAATTTCTTTCCCATCAAGTCTTTGACACAAAACAACTTAAATATCTAATAAAAATCGTCCTCTCATTTCAGAGTAATTCGGAGCCGGGGTAGTTACTAAAGGTTACTTGAGAACGTTGAAAGCTCGGTTACAGTCATTGTTCCATCAGGCTTTCCGGTATCTGCAAACTTGCGAACAGACTAATGATAATAAGTACACTAGCCTAAAAAACTTTGTAATTTATGCTTGCCCTTCGGTTGAGCTCATTTTAGGACGTCACAGATCTTACCAAGATCAGCCATTCCTGCATTTCTGATACCAAATTACCGAGATATTTGACTTCTTTCTGAAACAAATTACATTTTTTAGGCTCAACTATCGATTTGCACTACTTAGCCTAAGGAGTACATCTTCCAGATTCTTCAGGTGTTTATCGAATGTCTGGCCAACCAGAATAACATTATTCAGGTAAACTACGTATAACTTTTTTAATCTCTCGAACATTGCAAGAGCGTTGCAGGGCTGAAAGGCATAGCATTTCCATAGGTCAGACTCAATATTAAAAAAAGATTTCTCACAATACTAAAACTCCTAACTAACCTGCCAGTAACCACATTTTATACGCAGGATGGAAAACCATTTAGCGTCAGAGAGGGCGTCCGTGTCTAAAGTGTCATCAATCCTAGACAGTGGGTAACTGCCTTTCTCGGTCACACTATTGTATCTCGTACTGCCGTCTTTCTTTTTCACTAAGACGACTAGTGCAGACCAGGGACTATTCAAAGGTTTCATGACCCCAAGCCATCTGCTTCTTTTTGTTTTGGCCATGGTAACCTTCTTAGATGTTGTCGTATAAGTTGATTATCTCTAGTATTAATTTCTCCAAAGCAAATATATCTTATGTAGTAACAATCAGATTTTTCTTCTTAGGCATTTTTGACTGGGGGTTAAATTTTTGCAGGAAGCTGATATTATAACTTGCACATTTGCCGAGCTTTTTGTACATGAAGGAGTTTCAGTTGTCTGTGTACAGTGTATTATAGAAAATAATTTTGGTGCCTTTCGTTAGCGTCGTAGGGAAAGTATTGAGGTTGATTAGTGAATATCAATTTCTTGGCATTGACTATAACCTTTATCTTGTTTAATGTTTGTGTAATCTAGTTGTAGAGGTCCCATGAAACCCGTCCGGATATATTTCCATTCATTCGAGCAATGAGAACTGTTTTGCTTTGTCTTAGCATGGTTTTCCTCGAAGAAAACTGTCATTTTCTTGGTGAATAAGGAATTCTTCGTTTCTCACACGAAGTATTCCGATTTTCAGGTTTGATGTGAATCCAGATTTCTCCATAAAGTTCATCTTCAAGTTGACTTTGCCAGCTACATCAACTACTAACATTTCATGCGTACAGTTCTTAAAACCAATACCTATTTTGCCGTCAGTTCTATAAAGACAACCGATTTATTCTGAACATCAGGAGGGATTATCATCTTCGTTGCTGCTGTGACTATTAGTAATAGCAAGGTCTTATAAAAAAATTGGGCCATCGGTGTAAAGATTGTCTGGTTGATGCAGTAACAAAAACAAACTTAGAAAGTAATTTCCAGAACATCACTTGCGGAGGTCGATGTTTACCATTTACCATCGACGCTTTTGAATTTTTTCTGATTGCTGTCTAAGTACTTTTGTGTCAAACTCTCCTAACGTGTCCCTGTTTGCCACATCCCTCATACCGTGGCCTTTCCTTTTTTGGAAATTGAACTTCCATCACTGGTAATTTTCTTTCCGTTATAATTCGTCGATCTTCTTATCTTTCTTATATTGCATTAATGAAAATCTGTATTGCTAATTGTTTCAGAAGACTCTCCGGGGCTGCTAGCCTAATTAAACGTTTTATTTCCGCTTCTTGTTCTTCCAAGCTCTTCTCAGGTTTTTGTATTCTGTTTTCTAATTGTTCGCAACAAACTTACTGAAAGTATTTATTGTCGTAGGGTATCTCTAAGCATGATCTCAAAGTCTCTTTGCAGATGGTCCGGAAGAGTGCACAGAACAAGCGACTATCAGAGTCATTGCCCTTTCTTCTCCCGTTCAGTTTTTGGCAGTAGCAACAACCTTAGATTGTTTGACGTAGGTGAACCAGGATGTCTTTCCATCAAAATTGGAAGGCTTAACACGCAGTTTGGAAACTGTAGTATTTTTCATAACCACAAAGGATTCTTTACGGACCGGCTAAGCAGTAAATGCAAAAAGCACAACTTCAGATGCTTCTTTGTATGCGCTTTGACTTGACTTGATTGGTTAATGCAAGGAGCTTTTGTTGTACTTTTTTTAACTTTCTTCACATCTTTAGATTCTATTTTTATGTCACTTTAAACAGTTTCTATATCGTCCATTTTTAAACTCACTTCTTGTTGATTTTTATTCATTTTATTTTGGATTTCTTCCAACATTTTGAGTAATTCTTGTTTCATTTTTGCAGATACTGATTTTTGTAGGTATACGCGCTCTTACTAATAAAAGTTAGTTTTACACCTGACACTAATCGCAACGTTTTTAATAAATGCTTATTTATTTGTTTCTAATATTTTGTACTTTATATCTTTGAAATGATTCTTCAGATAATATTTCATTGAACGCACATTAAGAAAAGGAAGACCAGTAACTATAACAGAGTATTTGCAAAAAATACGTGTCGTAGGACGAACCGTTATTTGTCGCGTTTGTGGGGTGGGTCGTTACGTTAATTTGTAGCACAGTGAAAATGAGTTCATTCTGCGATCTTTATTACGTTTATAATGTTGCTTTTCCACAAGGTGTTACTAATTCGACGCAAATACAACGTTTTTACAAAGAATAACGTTACTTCCTACGTTACGTGTTTTCGCACATATTTTAATATTGTTTTCGAACAAATTCACAACAAATTAATGAGTGCGTAATAAAAACTCTACCACACTGTACAGTTATCTAAGGCTGTAGCTAAATCTGTAGCTTGCATTAAAAGCCATTTTTAGTCTATTCTACCATGAATAAAGGGCTGGCGCAAAGAGATGCAAATGAGGCAACTTGCCATAGGCGTCGCGGCGAATAGGCACTGGATGCTGGAGAATAAGTTGTCGAAAAACTTTAAATTGTTATAATAAACACCAAGTTCAATTTTCAAAAATATTTTAAACGTAGAAGTATAAGGTTTACATTACATTACATTATAAATAAATGTTCATGTGCATCTATGACAGTCAATTTAGTCTAAACCTTGTGCATGCAACTCTGGACGGTTGCAATACTAATGTAATATATTCTTATCAGATCCTGTCAATACAACTTTCCTCTTTTGGGCTTCTCAGTCATTGTTGTTCATTATTCTAGTAAATACTTCCAGGAACATCGCATGGCGTAATCCATAATTTCGAAGTACTAATTTGTTGATTATTTAGTGTCCACGAGTGTTTAGACTAGATTTCCAGCGTTTTTCCAGAATTTTCAGATATCTAAATTATGAAAACCCATATATGAGGTCCGTAAGTACGATCTCTACCTTTACAAGTTTGTTAATTCTCGACGTACTCTTTGTACGATCAGCGTAGTCATGGATTATCTAAGCAGTAACAAATTGATACTTTTTGTTACTGTGCAACATGCATTCCTAATATATTCGACAATTATAAAGCCGCCGTTAATTTATTCACTTTTTTCTAACTGTTGTGGTTTGAGAGTGATGATGTCATAACGATTTAGCGGACACTGTTGGTTCCACATTTTTTGTCCATTTCTTGAAAAGAACCATTAGCAATGTTTTAGTAATACTTTGGTTCTAGAAAATTCGTCCGCTTCGGGGGACTGTTCGTAATAGGAGGCCTTACTATACAAATTTTCTTACGAAAGAATGTTCAATAAAATATATTTTATGTACAACCGTGAGATATATCTTATAAACCGCACTCTCTGGGATAACGTAATGTTTCAGTTTACCGCACACGAGCGATAATATTTTCAAATTTGTTTACTGTTTACACTGTTGCTAAGTGCGTTGCTATCATTTTGAACAATGAGATTCAACTGTTACTTTGAATTAATATTTACAAAATCTTGATCGAAAGTAGTTAGTCCATGATTGAGGGCAGCAAAAATGGTTTTTTGCAAAAAATTCAACGGTTCTACATAAAATTTTGTACACAATTCGTGGGATGCACTATTATCGCACTCACATGGTTACGCAAAACTCAGGCTAACGCTCTCGTTTGCACAATTTAGATGTTCGTGCTATAATAATGTGTGTATCCTACTTATTGCATAAATAACTATTACCCAATATAAACAACATTAAATCGTTATAAAGTATACTACCTTTCATAGAAACTGCAACACAAAGAACTAGACTACCCACAACACAATTTTAGGATATATATTTATACTAATTTTAAGAAAAAACGATCAAAATTGATCATAATCTGATGAAGTACAGTGGTTTCTTTCGGTAGTTTTTTGTCTAAGGTGTTTTTTACTCATCAGTTTCTTTAAGAACGTTATTGAACTGTTATCAGAAAGAGTTTTACGCTAATTTTCCTCAGCCAGTCGAATTCAACAGAGATGAGACTGCTGCCATGCGAGATCACGGTTTGTCATATAGGGGAATTAGTCACTGGATTTATCGAAGGATTCGTTTATTTAAAATTTATTCCTATCTACTAAGATGTGATTTTCTACAGCTGAACATCGTTGTCAAAGTTTGAAGCGGTGTAACAAGAGGTTGAACTGAAACCGTGAATGACATACAAAATATGTAATGAAAAACAAATTGTTGCTTTTTTTGTTTCTAGGGCTATCGCTTAAGCTTTTGGGATTATACGAGGGTGGTCTGAAAAGTTTCCGACCTCAACGTGAAGATGGCAGCACTCGTAAATAAAAGCTACTGAATTTCGTTGTTCATCTGTTGACAGTTACTCACCAAAGTTTTAGCCATTTTGGACGCGCAGTTTTTATGTAACAGTCGTTTGAGTGAGTTGATGTGAGTTTTTTTGTGAAAATGGACAAAATCGAGTATCGAGCTGTCATTAAATATTTGTTTTTGAAAGGCAATACGCCTTCGCAAATAAAAGATGAGTTGGATTCTGTGTATGGGGACTCTGCACCATCATTTACCACAGTGAAATTTTGGGCTGCTGAATTTAAACGTGGCCGTAAGAGCTTGGGAGACGATGAACGTTCGGGACGTCCAAAAACTGCAACTACCGACGAAAACATAGCCAAAGTTCACCAAATGGTGCTAGACGACCGCCGAATTAAAGTGAGAGAGATAGCAGAGGTTATGAACATGTCAAAAGAACGTGCTTGTCACATATTAAATCAACATTTAGGCATGAGAAAGCTGTCCGCGCGTTGGGTGCCGCGTTTACTCACGTTAGACCAAAAACGTGTTCGAATGAATATTTCCAACGCTCTTTTGGCGCAGTTTAGGCGAAATAAATCCGAGTTTTGGCGCCGATTAATTACTGTAGATGAAACTTGGATACACCATTATACGCCCGAAACAAAAATACAGTCCAAACAGTGGACTGCAAAGAGGGAACCGGCTCCAAAAAAAGCAAAAACTGATTTTTCGGCTGGGAAAGTAATGGCGACTGTTTTGTGGGATAATCATGGGGTTATTTTAATCGATTTTCTTCAAAAAGGAAAAACCATTACAGGAGCATACTATGCATTATTACTTGACAAGCTGAAGGCAGAACTTGCGAAAAAACGGCCACATTTGCAGAAAAAGAAAATCTTGTTTCACCAAGACAACGCACCGTCTCACACCTCAGCGGTTGCCATGGCAAAAATCCACGAATTACGGATTGAACTGCTTGACCATCCGCCTTACTCACCACATCTAGCCCCAAGCGACTTCTTTTTGTTCCCTCATCTAAAAATTGCGCTCGGAGGACAAAGATTTTCGTCAAATGAAGAGGCAATCACCTTCGTGAACAATTATTTTGCAGAGAAAAATGCCGAGTACTATTTGGACGGGTTACAGAGATGGGAGCATCGCTGGGAGAAGTGTGTAGAGTTACAAGGAGACTATGTTGAAAAATAAAAAAAAAATTTCAGAAAAAATGTCTTGTATCTTTGTTAGGTCGGAAACTTTTCAGACCACCCTATTAGTACTATCGTAAGAGGATTTTGTACGATTTGTTCACGATATCTTCGATCTGGCTGCTCTACTGTATTATGAAGATCTAGAAAGTGTTTTTTCCCGGCAAAACAGCTTTACATTGCTTGTCTTACTAGAAACTACTACGAAGACTCCCAGACACCTTTACTTCCATGGCTTCTTAAGCCTCCTGAATTTTCGCCAATTGAGCATGTTTGGACGTGTTAGGTTTAATGAATAATGTACCCTAGAATTAGAGCCAGGTCCGGTCTGAGTTTAAAAACTTATCGGAATTTTGGGCGTATATCTGATTTAGATGGGCCGCTCGGACCTGTCGGACTGTTCGTGCCTGTCGAGTAGTTTAGGCCGCTCGGCCTTTTAGGGCCGATTAAGACGTTTCTGGGTTTTTTTGGGTCAGGTTAATCTCCAGTCGGGCCAGGCTGAGCCGGGCCTAGAGATTTTAGCTCGTCCAGGGCTCTAATGTACCCTACCCTCATGACATACCAGCTCAATTACAAAATGGAGCAGAAGTAGCTAGGCTGAGCTATTCCCCAAACATATCAAGTCATTTCATTAAAAGTATCTCACGCAAAGTAGAGAATGTATTAGATCACGAAAAGAAGCGGCACATTACTGAAAAACTTTGCTATTTATGGTGATTGGTTCTGATTTTTTCATCATTTGTTTCCTGTTCATAGGTAATTCTGTTAATAAAAATTTCGAACATCGTAGGTACCGTAGTTCTTGGTGTTGCAGTTGCAATAGAAGGCAGTATATTATTTTAGTACGTAAACAATGAAGAATTATTATGTAATAGTAAACCAGGTAAACCGGTATTGTGACCATTGTACGGCGCATTAACTTACCAATAAACTAATTTGCCGTAGGCACGCAGTCGCAAATAAGACAACTGTAAGTAGCATTAAACGCACCACGCACCACCCGAAGACTAAGAAAAGACACAAGAACATACAAGCACGCAAAAGCCATGTGTCACTAAAGGGCAAAACTACAAAATACTTATATCTAGACACTTAAAAACATTATAGTCGCATCTTTCGTTGTCGATACTTGATAGGTACTCTTTTGTCCTATAATATGGTAAAGAAAAATACTCGGTTGCTTTCTTGTTAAAGAAACGCCTGTAGTATTGAACTTAAAATACCTTAAAAGAGGTTTTACATTTCAAATGATTTATAGCTTAAAGTAAAGTGGGTGGTATAACAACACTTAAATGTAGGGGTTGTTCCAAAACGGTCTTATTGGCTTATTTCCTAATAGATACATGAATATTTCTATTTAACATCTACTCGTACATATGAAACTCCTAGATAAAATGTCAGCATATGCAAACGTGAAGTAAAAAGTAAAAATCAAACGGTCACACTGTTTATGCTGTCTTTCAAGTTATTTTTACAATTGTGTTGCTATTACTTATTAACAATTTTTGTCCAACTTGCCTTTAATTTCTAGACTTGCTTTTATACGTTTTATTTGCTAAATATTTCTAATCTTTAAACGTATTCTTAGCTTTTAAAAGTTATCTGGTTAGTAATATCGGTATATCTGTAATTTTAGCACAAGAACAATTCTGATTCCTAAGTAGGTACGTACTATATGCTATATTAGAATTTACACCAAAATATCTTTTAATATTTAAATTTTTTTACTGACTGACTATTGATGCTTGGTAAAAAAGCCAACAAGTAAGAAAGATGGCTATTACAAATCATCAATGCTTGGCAGAAAGTTAGAAAGCTCAAAAGGACTAACTATTATTTATCATCGATAAACCTAAGAAAAATCAAAAAGAATCTTGTGTATCAGATGTAGAACCATTTATCGACTGCCTTTATTGTTCTTTTAATTTTAATTGTTTACTTTTTGGACTAAAAAATACCTTAACTTAAAATAAACTAAGATAATATTTAATAACATTCTTTATTTGAATTGGAATGGCAAACATCAACAAAATCAATTATTCATGTTTTTAAAAATATTAATATTTTCCTATTTTGTTGTAGTTCCAATAACATGAAACTCCATAGACGTTTGTGCCCTCAGCTTCTTCGTTTTCATCGTAAATACTAATATCTTGTTTCTTGAGAGTTTTGACTACATGAAGTAAAGAATTACATTCCCAAGGATTGCCATTAAGAGTAACGTTAGAAAGTTTTGGGAGATATTCATGGAGTTTCTCAACATCGAACGAAGTTATTTTGTTGTTGTCAAGACTCAATGTGTTAGTATTAGATTTAAAGAGAATACTTGTAAGTGCATTGTTTGACAAGTCTATCGTATCTAATACGCCCAAATGCTCAAAAGCTTGCTCATCCACATCTGCTATATAGTTTTCGTTTAAATGTAATTCTTCTAAACTTGGTAAATCGTGGAAATAGTTTTTTGAGATTGTTTTTAGGTTATTATCGCTTAAACGAATCATTTCCAAGCTAACCATGGCTTTAAACACACCACTGTTGATTTTGGCAAAGTTATTAGAATTTAGATTTAATTCTTTTAAGCTTACAAAAGGATCAAATATTCCAGAAGGTAATTCATTAATGTTATTTTGTTCCAGATTTAATGTTTCCAAACTAACCAAAGACTTAAATGTTTCAGGTTGTATAATATTTATATTATTATAACTCAAATCTAAGAACTCCAAACTAGTTAATGAATTGAATACGCCAGGAATCAACTTGTCTAAGTTATTACTGTTAAGATCTAGTTCCACAAGACTGTTTAATGAATGAAAAGTTCCAGGAACTATTTCTGATAAGGAATTATGATCGATGTGGAGTTTTTTTAAACTGTACAATGATTTGAACACTTTCGGTCTTAATTCTACTAAATTGTTGTAATCAAGATGTAGATCTTCTAAACTCTTCAAAGATTCAAAAACTTCAGGATTAATATGAACTAAATTGTTTCCATTCAAGTACAATTTTTTCAGTCTGAATAAAGACTTAAACGTACCAGATACAATTTCTTCAATATTGTTGTTATTAAGATCTAGAGTTTCCAATTTCTTCAAGTGGTTAAATGTTTCCGGCAATATTTCGACTAGCTTGTTATCGCCAAGGTGAAGCGTCACCAAATTTTTCAATCCCTTAAACATATCGGCTCTTATATCAAGAATATTATTCGTTTCTAAATGCAATTCTGTTAGATCTTTCATTCCATTAAAAGCTCCTGCTTCGATTGTATTAACTTGACATTGATCCAACCTAACTAATGTTATAGGTTGAGTAAGGCTATCGAAGAATCCTCTCGTTATAAGTGAAATGGTTGAATCATCAAAATCAATGGCTATTACATTTTCGTCATCAACAGCGTCTACAATATCACTAATGGAGGTTACTTCTGTACATAAAAATCTGTTTAATTCTACACTGCAATCCCATGAGCAAGCGATGCCAAAAAGTAACGTTAATAACGCTATGACGAACTTCATGTTGTCTGTAATTATAAAAAAAATAATATTAGCAAACAAATATCTTTTGTTTGATACTTAAGATTTATTTCCACTTAATATTATGTTAATTTTGGTAATTCAAAGGAGAAGATCCTTCTTGTATTTTTTACAGGATATGCCGTTTCTGAGTAAAACAAAATTCTATGATATCTGGGGATGCCAGAACTTGATTTCTAATAATTTGATTTTTAAGCTTCTTCCAAGCTACTTGTAATATTGATGGAATTCTAGATGTGGTTACCACAATGAAACTTCAATTTTATTATAAAAATCTTCAATTGGGCAGAAAACTGCTCAGCGCAGGATATCTATTTATGGAGATAATTAGGTTTATTTTAGACCCAGGAATAATTCTGTTCATTTTCAGAACACGCTATATATTTTCCGGAAATACTAAATGAAGATATTTTCAAGTTTTTATTTTGCCGTATAAATTTCTTAAGCATGGTATGTGTCCTTACCTGCACTCCTAAAACGTTATCTGTTTAAAGTGGATGGTTAAAAAATGCAGCGTGTTTCTGAATTGCATGGAGCAAGTATAAGTTTTACGGCAAAAAGAAAATTCTAAAGAGTAAAGTGACCCACACTCCACTCTAAGCCACTTTTAGGACAAATGCAGTTTCTCCAAGTTAAATGCAAATAATAAGTTACGTAAACATACCAAATTTCGTTACTGTACCACAAATGGTTATGCAATTATTAAAAAATTTTCTCTTTTAGTAAACTTATAGAGGGACGTAGCTCCGCAGGGAAACATTTTTGGAAGAATATAATGTACGTTTTCTTTATATTTTTGTGTTTTTTTGAAACGCTCAGTATATAATGTTAATAGAATCATATAATGTAAAAATTAATACCAACCACTTTCGACGTGATTTTAACAAAGCTCAAGACTCTTTTAAAGAATTAAAATTTTGGAAAATTTTATTTTACTGGAAAACAAGACATCTCACAAGAACTTTAAAGGGATACCTTTTATTAAATGGACTGTTGATTAACTTTTTTATTTCGGACTCCGAGCCCAGGATTATTTTGGGTTCTATTAATATCACAGGTCTGCATCGAAAAATTTTTAAATGTAATGGCTTCTTAGGCATTTTTGGGTGCAGATTCACGGAAAGGTGGTAACAAAATTCCATCGCGTAAGGTTTTCCCACAAAATTCGAATTTTCACAGTCGGTGCGGGTAGGTCGCGATGTGCTTTTGCGTTTAGTTAAGTATGGTAGTACAAGCATGCAGGGAGTTCAAGGATTCAACCTAAAAAATAAAAAGAACATCCGAATCTCCCTTCAGCAATGTACCCTATCCCTCATGGACCGGAAGTTCCAGTGCCTAAACCTCCTAAGGCTTTAGATACCCCAGAACACTCTGAAAGCGATTGTGGAGATTTTGGTAATGATTTCCATGGCGGCATAAAAAATTATAAACCTCAACTCTTTTCTCAGGCGGAATTGAACGGCCTAGTACGGTAGTTGGGCTTAGGGAAAGACTCAGCGCAGCTATTAGGTGCCAGATTAAAAGAAAGAAACTAATTAGCACCAAAAACATTTTTGCATAGTTTAAGAACAGAGAAAAAAAGTTTGTCCCTTACTTTTCTAAGGATAGTGATTTGGATTACTACAGCGACATCCCTGGCCTTACGTCCTTGTTTAGAATTCAACATGACCCTAACGAAATGAGACTTTTAAATGATTCCTCAAAAAGAAGTTTGAAAGCAGTGTCACTTCAAAATGGTAACAAATACGCATCATTACCTCTAGATCATTTAGTTCGCCTAAAGGACCGTTACGAGAAGTTAGAAGTGGTTGACTCCAAATTTAAATACAAGAACCACGACTGGATCATATGTGGAGATTTGAAAGCGCTGTCTATGCTTGGTGGGCAGCACGAAGGCAACACAAAGTATCCTTGCTTCTTGTCTGAGTGGGACATTCGCGACAGGACTCAGCATTAGACAAAAAGGTGTGACCGAGACGAAAATTCCTAGAGCTTGGAGAAAAGGATGTACTTCAAAGAGGTTTTGTTGACCCAAGAAAAGTTCTGCTCCCTCCACTTCAATAAAGCTTGGACTTATAAAGCAGTTTATTACGGCGTTAAACAAAGAAGGAAAATGTTTTAAATACTTGGGCGAAAGATTTCCGGGACTCTCTCATGCGAAATTGAAGGAAAAAAGTCTTGTTGGGCCAGACATACGAAAGCTCATGAAAGACAGCCAGTTTGGTTCATCAATAGAAGAGGACGAAGATAAAGCCTGGAATGCGTTCAAAGTTGTTGTCAATAAGTTTTTAAGGAATCGAGAAGACCCTGACTTTAAAGAGATTGTGGAAAGGATGCTAGAACAGTTTCAGCATTTGGGATACTCAATGAGCTTAAAAGTTCACTTTCTGTACTCTCATCTCGACTACTTCCCCAAAAACCTGGGAACAGGAAACAAGGAGAAGGGAGAGAGATTTCATCAGCGCATTAAGGAGATGGAACGGAATTATTAGGGCCGATGGAATGAAAACATGATGGCGGAGTACTGCTGTATGTTGCGTAGGGAGAAGGCACAAGTTGACCACAAACGCAAAAGTACTACAAGAAGCTTTGGAGAAAGATACAGGGTTTTACAAAGACCTGTGAAGATCAGACGATACTATGTAAATATAATGTATACAGTGTGTCCGACAAGTATGGAATATTCTATATATCTCAGTAAATATGCATTTTATGAGAAAACGTTTCTTATAAAAGTTGTTCAGTGTTTAGTTTTACATTACAGGGCAATACCAAATAAATATTTTTTAAAAAAACAAAAGCGCAACGAATAATGCTTCAATTTTGTTTAATGGGAAGGTATCCCTTTATTGTACTCATTTGATAGAAAATGTTTTTCTCTTTTCAATGATGTAAAACTTTGATACACTTGCATAAGTAAATTTTGATTAAAACGCAAAAAACTGTTGGAAAGTTTATTTCAATATTCATCTGTTACGAATTGAAAATTTTGTATAACTACACTTTACAGTTCATAGAAGGTGTTTAAAATGTGCACCATTCACAGCTTGGCAATGATAAAGTCGTCTTTCAAATTCGTTTACTGCATTTTGAATCGTTTCTGGTGTGATAGCTCTAATTTCTGTTTTAATACGGTCTTTTAGAGTTTCAATATCTTCAGGCATATCGACATAAATCTTATTTTTGAGATGGCCCCACAGAAAAAAATCAAGTGGACTTAAATCCGGCGAGCGAGCTGGCCATTCTACTGCACCTCTTCTGCCTATCCATCGATAAGGGAAAGTATTATCAAGAAACTGTCGGACATTAATTCCGAAATGAGGAGGAGCCCCGTCTTGTTGCAACCAAATCAAATCTTAAAAAATCTAGATAAGCATCCGCTGTTAAATTATGTTCTATAAAAAAAGGTCCCAAAATTTGGGTTCCAATAATTCCTGCCCAGATATTGACTTTCTGCTGATATTGAGTGTGCCCTTCTACATACCAGCCAGGATTTAGCGAAGACCAGTAGCGCGCGTTTTGTTTGATAATGGTACCATTCAAACAAAACGTTGCCTCATCAGCGAAAAGGATATTTTTATGAAAATTTGCATTTTCCTGAAGCCTATGTGTTATTTCTTCGCAAAATTGCAATCTTCGATCTAAATCATCTTCTAATAATTCTTGAACTGTACAAGGTTTATACGGATGCCACTTCTCCTTTCTTAGAACTTCGTGTGCAGTGGATTTCTTCAAAGTGTGTTCACGAGCAATTTGTCGAACAGAAACATGTGGATTTTCCACGACAGCCAACATTATATTCTCACGTTGTTCATTATTTAAAGCTTTAGGTCTGCCCGTTTTTGGACGATCTTTGACAGAACCCGTCTCATGAAACTTATGCAAAATTTTACTTACAGTAGACTGAGAAATACGGTATTCGCGGTGCACGTTATTAAACAAATTGCAATTTTCTTCCTGTGTTCTCCTTCTGTCTCCATATCCCAGCATCATTAAAATTTCGATACGATGTTTTTCTGATAAATGATCCATAGCAAGTCGTATTTTAGTAACTTTGTTATCCTAACCTTAATCAAAATGCTTAAATTAATTAAATAAATAACTTTTCGCTTTAGTTTGGTTATTAATTGACATTTCTACGACGCATTCAATTGTTGTAACAAACAAAAGTGTATCACACCGACCATAATGTGACCAGATAATATTGAAAATTTAAAAGACCGCGTCTGGAAAGGTAACAGATGAATAAATAAACGTTTAAGCGTTATTCAAACAATTGCGTGTATTAAAGTTTTACATCATTGCAAACAGAAAAACATTTTCTAACAAATAAGTACAATAAAGGGATACGTTCCCATTAAAAAAATTGAAGCATTATTCGTTGCGCTTTTGTTTTTTAAAAAAATAGTTATTTGGTATTGCTCTGTAATGTAAAACTAAACACTGAACAACTTTTATAGGAAACATGCTTCCATAAAATGCATATTTACTAAGATATATAGGATATTCCATACTT
>VTPC01001114.1:69894-87467 GCA_011009095.1 Ignelater luminosus
TTCGGACACACGGTATATCTAGCACTAAATTAAGAGTCCAAGCAGGTTTTTTTTGTCTAAATTAAATATTTATAAGCAAATATGAGCTGTTTACTATTTTTTACTACCGTTGACATCTATTTTGAAAATCCTTACGTAATAGAGGCAAATGGAGGCTATTTTTGGGTTTTGCATACCAAAGAACATAAGAATCAGCTGAAACTGTTGAAACAACTTTTAAGAAAAAAATCCCGCCGGCGCCCATCAATATAGAAACATACAAAGAATTTAATTTTAAATTTTGTTTGCCTAATAAACAGACTAGAGAATTATTGAATAGGAAATGTAAACAGAAAATCTAATTTGCGTAGTATTTTAATTAAATGAGATTTCCTGCATTTCCGGGTCAAAAAGCAATAGTGATCATACAATTTTCATTAATAGCGTTGATAATTTATCAACAAAGATGTTAGAATTCTCGAAAAAATTCAAAGACTATGTAAATTAACAAATTACCATAATCTAAACGGGGGAGAAAGAATAAAAGCTGAAGATTAAATTTATTTTCCGATATTATAATTATTGACAGAAGAAAATAGATAAAAGATAACAAAAACTGAAAAAAACATCTTAGTTAGAATATTTTAATAGTAACTATATGCAATGACTAAAAAATATTTAATTCCACAGAAATTCATTAATTAAATAATTTGGAATAAAGAATTTGTTGCTTTTTATTTATAGTATGTAAAAGAATACCACAAAGTAGTAAAATTAGAGAAAACAAAAAAATATTCGATAAACGCTAGTAAGCCGATATATAAAATAACAACAAAATTAAATAAACTATTCTTAACTACTCCATTTGATAGCAAAAACTGTCAGTAATAATTACCTTTTTATTACAATGTTGGTGCTTACACTTCAACTTGCTTCAACTTACTTCAATATTATGTAAGCCTTTATAACCTAATAACTAATTAAATGATTGCCAAAGAAAAGAGGGTTATTATACTCTTGACCTAGGTGATAACAATAATGATTAAAAATATTATTCTTTAAAAAAAACAATTATATAATCTCATGCTTTATCTTCTATACCCAAAATAAAAATTTCTATAAACATATTTTAAGCTACATTCCAAATTCGTATATGTCTTGCTCAATACGTGATTGATAAACATTTAATAATGAGTGTCCAAAATTGGATAAATAAGATATTAATAAAATATACAACAATGAATATCCAAAACCAAAAAGCAGCAAAGATTTACTAACATTATTGACAACCACACACCCTATAATTCGAAAAAAGATGAAAAGAAAAACTTAGCCCCTTAAAAATACTTAATACATCCACTTTCATTTGCTTTTGTCCTGTAAGTAGAGCAGCATATACACATTCATTAAAATAATCTTCAATATAAACATTATCTGCATCAGTTTTGTGATTTGTTTCCGTCTCATTCACTTATTTTCTTATTTCTAGTAATCTCATTGATTATTGATAAAAAAAACTCAACCTGCTAAATACATTGCTTATTTTGTGTTGTATTTTCCATACACTAAAATGTCATGGTTAATTAATCTATAAATTTACCTAGATTTGAACTTGCACTGATTTATTTCCAGCTAAAATAAATAGGAAACCTATAACTATTGCAGGGATATAATGACATAATCCTTATACGTACTTAAAAATAATATCATGCTGTATACTCTTCTTTTTGTAAAACATTTAATATCTTAGCAAAGAATTCTTTAAGAAAATATTATAGAAATGATACTCACTTGTACTTAATTAATTATTAATGAACCATCAACAGGAAAAAATCTACAAAACTTCTTTACCAGCTACTATCAATAACTCCAGAGTATCCGTTCATCCCGGTATAAGTTCTTTAGAAAATAGAATCACTAAAATAGGTACAGAAAATATAGGTATTTTATTAGGAGTTTCAGTAAAAGACACTTACACCCAGTCATTGAAGAGATGATAATCTGACGGCTCATTACAAACTGAAGGCAACGAATGACCACTACATACACGCAGTAATAATAATCGAAAGGAAAAACTGCATGTGTTTACCACTTGTCACTGCACAGAGTATTATCTCAAAGTAATGATCAAATTCATCAGCATCACGCACATGCATCCAAAGCAAATTATTTATTAAAACTGTGTGTGTGTGTGTAATGCTCTGTCGTCAGTTAATGAAATGAATTTAAACTTTCAACTCAAAGGAATTTTCGTCTCAAGATATCTGGAAAGAAAAGCAACAATCTCGATCGTGTAAAGAGATTTATTGACATTTATCAGTTACACCCGCCCTTACAAAAGGTAAACAATAAACGTTATCGGAAGTTTTACGAGAACATTATACAAGGTTAGATACTTAATGGGCATATACAGTAAAACCTTTCTGCATCAGACACCCACGAAATCTCAAAAAATGTCCGGTAATGAGAAGTGTCCGAATAAGGAAGGGAAGAATAAAATATTATTTTAACTTTCGTTTTATAAACAAGAATACTTTATTCACAACTTGGTATTCCGTGATTCACATGTAAAATAGAATAAACTACATTATACTGTACGTAATATTTTGATTTAAAATAATCGACAATTTCAGTTTGTTTTTGATTAATTGCATTGCTTTTTTTATAATTTGTGATTGTATGTAAACACAGGCGCTATACAATGATTATTCTTCCTCTACATCATCTAATGATGCGTAATACAGCTCTACTTTTCATAAGTTCATATAAGCTTCATTAATATTGAAGTCTTCAAAATCACTATCGTTATCGGTATTATTTTCTTCTTCAAATTCGCAATGCATTCATTTAAACTAATGTCAGGATTTTCAGTGAATAACTCGTTGTCAATTTGCGAATAAATGTTTATATCGATGTTAATTTCGGTAAGGGAATTTTCACCAATTCCACCTTTTGAAAACATTTGGTTATTGTTTTCTTTTTTACAGCTTTCCAGGCTTCTGACATCCAAATTAGGTCATTCACTAAATTTATAGATTTTTAATTATGCCATAGATTCGCTGGTACAACATGTGATGGCACTTATTGCTTGAAAGTAATACACTTGTTTCTAGTCACACTAGTGTCTTGACTGAGCTATATACCATTCAAGAAACCCAACCTAGCAAATAGTTTATTCTTATTTTGCGGTAGATAAATATGACTAATTAATATTAGTTCCACAGAGCTGATACCCAGCAACATCTTCAGAGCAACTGTGTTGTAGAACGCCTTGCTTAGCATATTCTTAGGCAAAAGTACCGATCTTAGAAAATGAGAAAACTGTCTATTAATAGTAGGTAACACAGCAGCGCGGTGAAAATAAAACTTTGTCAGCACCGATTCTAAGGAGCTAGTTTTTACAAAAATTACTTCGACTATGCCGTACAACAGTAGGGATTTTAACCGCAAAATGTGAAAAGTCTTGAAATGTTTGACATTTATATTCAGGGGGTTATAAATCAGTAAAATGTCTTTTAACCAATTTTCAAAATTCGTCTAACAAAAGTAGCAGAAAACTAATTACAATGAAATAATTTGAGCTCGGAGTACTCTTTCCGTGCAACATTTGGTAAAACATTATTTTTACAGTCTTCTAGAATGTATGGCTTAATTGGATTCAAATATTGCAGATTGTACAGAGAGACCTGACAAGAAAAGTAAGAAATATTCAGTTCTCCCCTCATTACCACTTTGAAAGCGGCAGGATTATAGGTTGTTCATTCTGTTTTGTCATAGTTGACAATAATCTCTCTTCTAAGATATTCAAGAGTGGACAGTACTAAGAACGAGTTAAAAAACTAGAGCTTTAGTAGAATCTTCAGAGCTTCACTTTAGTAAAATGTAAATTCGTTCAAAAACCACCTTGACAACCTAAACTCTTCTTTAGTGTTTTCTTCAAGGTTTTGTATAGTCCTACTGTTTCTGTGAAAGATTGGATTTTTTTAGAAGAAAATGATTTTGTCTCGTTGAATTCATCATAAATCATATTTTCCTGATCTGAGCAATAACATATTTTTATATCTTCTCGTGAAAAGCACGATTTGGAAATATTCATCGGTTTGTCATAGAAAGATTTCTTAAAAACGGCCCAGTTAGATGCTCTAACGTTTCTGTACTTGACATAATAGTTATTGGGTTGCGTTTAAAAACAAAATGTTGGAGCGTGATGTCAATCACTTATCAAAATATTATAAGATCGTGTAAGATAGTTATGATACATTTAAATAGAGGCCGGAGTCTAATATCATTTTATACAGGGTCGCTAAAAAGTATGGAAACAGGCTACCCCCGCAGAAACGGTAAGAGATAGACAAGTGGAATTTGGAGAGCTTAAAGTAGGTATTTTTTTCTATATTTTAAGAATGTAATTAAACACAAATCTTCAATTGTTTTTTCGTACGGTCGCCATATTGAATTTCTTTAAATGGAACACCCGGTATATGACCCCATATTTGGATAGAGATTTTCAAGACAGATTTAATGATATAAGAGTTGCTATACTTATCTTAAAACGTTTTGAAGATAATCGCTATTCTTTTGTCAGGGATTTCCCTATTAAAAATTATAGAAACACGCTGCTCCTGCAAAAACAGTAAGGATAGACAAATGAAATTTGGAGATCTTAAAGTAGGCATTGTTCGCCATGTTTTGCGAAGAGAGTTAAAATCAAATCTTCAATTGTTTTTTCGTAGGGCCGCCATCTTAAATTTCTTTAAATGGATCACCCCGTATATGACCCCGTATCTCGATAGGGATTTTAAAGGCGAATTCAATAATATCAGGGTTGCCTTACTTACCTTGAAAGGTTTTAGAGATAATTGCTATTCTTTTGTCAAGAATTTCTTAACTTCAAGGACGGATTCCTAATGCAAGTAGTTTCCTCCGATTATTTGCAAAATTCCTTACAAACATTTCAAAAGAAATTGTTTCATTGCCAAGAAATTAACGCAGCGCATTTTGAACACTTCTTATAAAATTATACTCTGTTTTAGTTATGATCAGTTCGTCACTATTTGGTTTTATTCCACCTTTTTGGTTTGTTCTAGCATCGATCTATTATTTTAAATAAGTAGGCTAAGGGCAAAATTTTTGCGGTTTTCTTTTACTTTAATTACTTATAAAATAATCGCACATTATTTTTTTAGTTCCATTGCCTTTGCTGTTTCACGGGTAACTCAATTTTGATAAAAATTAATAGTGAAATCCTTGACAAAAGAATAGCGATTACCTCCAAAACCTTTCAAGATAAGTATAGCAACCCTTCAGTTACATCTTATGGATCCGCAACAACCACCTTGAGAACCGAAGCTCTTCTTTAGTGTTTTCTTCAAGGTTTTGTATAGTCCTACTGTTTCTGTGAGAAATTGGATTTTTTTAGAAGAAAATGATTTTGTCTCGTTGAATTCATTATAAATCAGATTTTCTTGATCTAAGCAATTATATATTTTCACATCTTCATGCAAGAACGAATTGTAACATATTTGTTGCAGTTTTCGATTCGGAAATGTCGTGAAAAGCACCAGTTGGAAATATTCATCGGTTCGTCATAGAAAAATTCCTTAAAAACGGCCCATTTAGATGCGGTAACGTTTCTGTACTTGACATAACAGTTATTGGACTGCGTTTAAAAACAGAATTTGAAGCGTGATGTCAATCACTTATCAAAATATTACAAGACCGTGAAAGTTAGTTTTGATACATTTAAGTAGAGCCCGGATTCTTAAGGAATGTCAGAAGTTTAGAACTGCTGATATAAAGACTTATTTGAAGTTAAAAAAAATAGTTACAGCAATTAATACTTGACATTTGGTAAACTATTACATCATTATACTTTTCCCTTCCATATTACCAAAACGGTTTCTGAGTTACATTTGATATCTTTCTAATTTCAGATATACAACCCACTGCAACTTTTCGAATTGACATCCTATATATTAAGACGCATTTGATACCTTCGTGAATAAATTAATTAAAGAGCATTATCGAAGGAAGTAAAGGAATCTCTCCAACGTTTCTTATAATAACGAATCTAAAAAAAGACAGAACTTTAGTAAAAATACAAATATGTTTTCATGCAGCATTGTGCAATGCAGCTAAGTGTTTGATTAAGACAAATCATACTAACATAAGTTTTGGTTTTTTGTACACCAACGTCAAGAAACAACAAGAATTTCGGACACAGTAAGTGACGGTGCCATAATTTTATCAATCCTCAAGAAATTGTAGACGCCTTTGCACAGGTTATTTAGTTAGAGGCTGTAGACTTGTGTTTGCGTATCTACTTGTGATTTTTACTATAGCTCATCTATTAAAACTTTCACGTTTTCCGAGAATGGGAAAGAACTAGAATAACGCTTGTTAATAAATAAAATACAAAGTAAAATAAAACTGAATAGCTGTCGACCTATTAATGTCCAGTTTTACAAAAGTGATTGAATAAACCTTATATGCTCAAATAATAATCAATCATGTTAGGTTTTTTATAATAAACAACCACCAACTGTTTTATGCAGTTTTTTCTATGTACAGTACAGTGATTTTTGTTTGTTTGAATTCGTTGCCCTTGGCCCTTGGTTGTTTGCTTTCTTCTTAAACAACCTATTATTAAGTCTCAAATGTCTGCATACAGTCCCCTGAAGACTCCATAAAGATACAGTACGATCTTGATACTTCTGTATGTTGAACTTTGAGCGTCAAGCTTTGTATAAATGTTAAGAAGTGCTTCACTTTTACTTATACATATAAAGCACATGCTGTTGTTTCTGATCACCATATAAAGGCAACGATAATTTACTGTCTTTTACAAATTAAAAACCTTGATGTTTGGTTTGAATTAGAACTATACTGACCGGCAAAAAAACCGGCCACCCTGAATAATTTTGCAAAAACGCTTTGAAAATTATTAATTTCGATGTCATGGCGGTTGAATGATGTAATTGAAGCTTGAGGAGGACATAGACACTACTAATAATTATTAGGAAGTTAATTATAAACAGCCACACTTATTGTTTTTAATTAAGAAAGTATCGTATTTAGACTGTTTTTATTACTGCTTAAATTACATTTAATTCTGTATGAATTTGTCTCTTTTTTTTAGCTAATCTGTACATCCTGTATCAACAGTAAATGGTTTTTAAATCAAATAACAATCACTGATTAAAATAATAAAACTGTTAAAGCGGTTTTGGAGATATTTCAGGGTGGCCGATTTTTTCTGCCAGTCAGTTTATTTTCAAAATCTTTTCAGAAACACAAAAAAGTTTTTATAAATCCTACTATTTACCCCTCTTATACTATGTCTTTGCAAGAAACCGCTTGGAATATGCATGCATTATCTGGTATCCTTTTTATCTGTAAGAACAATTATTTATCTAAGGCATACATAAAAAGTTCTTAAAATATCTTACATTCAAAAAGACCAATCAGATAGGAATTATAATTATTGTTTCTTACTAGAGAAACACTATTTTGAATCGCTTTTGAAAACGAGAGAAGAATGCAAAGCTGATTTTTTGTCAAAGTTACTCAACAAAATAAACTCCTCAAAGCTATTGGGTCAGATTCTTCTTCTTATACCTGATATCAGAACGAGATCTGCTTCTACATTTAAAGATCCTGCAGAGAGGACCAATGCTAAGCTTACATTTCCAATCTGTCACTTGATTAAGAATATTAACCGATTTATTGATGACATCTTTGTTGTGCGATAAACCTTTATCTTTAGTACATTTTTAGCCTTGTCACACCTGGTTGGATGTTTATTCTATTAATCTGAGAAGTAATTATAATTATTTGTCACGTTTTTTTAAATTGTTTGTGAAGTTTACAACTTCTTCTTTTCTTTTTTAAATTTTTGCTTTCCTGGTTATGGATGATTAGTTTTTACTTTAACAAAACTTTTGTTAATTCGTTTTTCCAATAGGAAATTTTATATTTTCAAATTAGTACAGTTTATTGGGGCAATTTTGTTTAAATTTTCTCCAATTTTGAATGTGGACCTTTGTTATTGGTTAAATCTAGCTGCTTGCGTTGAGTACGGGCAGAAACACCGACACGCTTCTTGGCCTTAAAGCTGCTGACGGTGAGTAAAATTTGGTTGTGGGTGTGCGTGGTATTCAATTTTGTTTGAAGCCTCGACAGTCCGGGGGTAAGTTTTTACTTCTTGTTGGTAGCTGGTTATCTTAATGAGAGCTGAATTTTGTATTTGGCTTTAAAACAACCACGCATCTTTACTCTTCAAAGAATTTACGTAGAGCTAACTTTCAAACTATCCAGGCTCATCGAATCTTCAGTTATCTACGTACCTTTAACCGTCGATTTCCGTGGGCATTTTTGGATACCGAAGATTGCATCAAGGCCAGGGCATAACTACTCCAACGACTCTTCTACAGCCGGGGCACAGATTAAATAAAAGTCAGATATTTCACTCCCTATACTACCAATGTTCCCATTTTTTGTCTCTGCGCATTTACATTTGCAGCTCTGAGAGTTTACCACGCCTACTCTTTTACGCGCGTTTTATGAAAAGTGCATTCCACGCTGTGCTGCTTGCGCAGCACATGTTAAAATAGCAAGCTCTGGGAGTTGCTTTGAGAGAGAGAGAGAGAGAGAGAGAGAGAGAGAGAGCAATAGAATCGACAAATTTGCTGAAGTGAAAAATCTGACTCTTATTTAATCTGTGGTCGGGGCATCTATAACCATAGAGACCTTCAATAAATGGTTGTAGATGTTTAGAAGTGCTTATCTCATCCGATATAGTAAGATATAATTTAGGTTTTATATTGGTCAAAAATTAGATTTCTAGTAATGTCAATTGTAGAATTACTTAATTTATCAAAAAGGATCGCTTTACATATGATGATCTCATGAATTTAAATTATTGTTTTTTTAAGACTTAGGAAGACGTTTGTGTTAAGATGTTTTTTGTTCATAATTTATGTTACAGCATGGTTATCTTCTGAACGCAGGCCTGTAAGTTATTGGAAAACCTTGTGTTTTTTTTGTGTTTTGAAGTTTTGACTTGATAAATTGTTTAGCTGTTATATTTGATTGCTGTTGAATAACTTTTTTTGTAACTTAATTAAAAAATTTTATGAGTTTTTATGGTGTTTTTGGCCGAGTCTAAAATTTTGATAATTGTTACAAATTTTTCGCATTTCGAATTTTCCGTATGAGATTAGATGAATTGTGCGAAGTGATAAAGAGTTTTAAATTTCTCATAAATTACTCTCTTAGTCTAGCCGGTCTAAGCCTAAAAAGAGATCTTAGTTAGAGTTAAGTATTATCGTAACGCAAGATAGTTAATTACAGAAAAAGTATAAATATTTTTGTTGCCTACCAAAACGAAACGGGAAAGACGAGAAAATTATTTCTATTAATATATTTGATTCAATATTTTAGCCTAAGTATAATTTGAAAAAGATAAACGATCACGTCACAAAATGTCAAAGAAGATTGATATCTTCACAATTAAAACCCTTATCAAACGATCATTCCTTCCTAGATATAAAAAAATTATTACAAATGTGTAGTTTTTTGCTTGTAATCCTCATCAAAGCCATTTTTTGTACTGTGTCCTTGATCACTAATGAATTGTTAGTATTACCCAGTTATTTATATTCACTTTTTTTTATCGACCCCTTTTATAGTTGACTCTTCATCTACTTTATAAAACCCGTTTGCTATAATGCATGCTATGCTTAATTATTATCATTATTAATTCAACAACAAAATAATAAATGCTAGTAACATTTAAATAATTTGAAGTATCTTGTAAGGTAGCCAAGCTAAAGAAAGATATGCAGGGAAAATTTATTAGGTTATAATTCTTGTATTTACAAATAATCACAATCACAATTCATTTTTACTTGCAACAAGATTAAAGAAAATAAAATTAATATATTCGTAATAAACGTCACCATAAATCATATACCTTGAAGAATAGCATTGTAGGATCATTAATTGTGTGAAATTAATTCTTCCATCAATCTTCTATTTCTAAATTTAGACATTTCGACAACGATTTGGAAAAGTCACATCCATCGTCATTGTCTGAAACTAATAAATGTTTTATTATTTTTCTAATGTTTACAATAAATACGGTATACAAAAGTCGAAATAACTCTAAACATCCTGTTTCTTTAAATATTAATCAATTCCATTTAGAAAATCTGAAGATTGGAAAAATTTACAAGCCATTTCAACAAGTCCAATAGGATGTTCGAACTTGTAGATAGCATAAATTTAAAATATCCGGTTTTACTGTCAGTGTGACAAGAATATTTCTTTAAAATAATATTTATTTTTGGTTTAGAATATTTTAAATACAAAAGAAAAAATAGAAAAGAAAAAATAGAAAAGAAAAAATAATATGAATACGTTTGTTTTGTTTATTCAATGTTTTTTTATTTACTGGAAAATTAACAACAACAACTTGAATTGAAAATAGATTTTGCCTATAAATATGTCTGTTCTGGTAATTTGTTATTGTAGGTAGGTATACCTTCTCGTTGACATTTTGTATAAAATAGCATTTAAAAAACCATATAATAAGTAAGCAATAAATAATAATTAAACTATAATACCACCCTTCAACAGTACTGTATAAATTAGCAATAAATCAGATATTACAAGTACTATTCAATTATAATTAAAGAGAGAAAAGAAAGAAGATACGCGCACCTGAAGCAGCCAAGCGTGCAAAACAACGTCTCGTCTCTCTTAATGCTTTTATTCTTTTCCCATCATTTGGCATATGGTCTTGCAACCATTTTATCATTGCTGATTCTGAAGGTGATCGGTTATCATCTAACTGAAAATAAAGCATCTAAGTATATTAAATGAAATTTAATTGTTATATTGTTTATTTCTTAAGCCTTATAATAATGATACATAGGCAACACACATAGCATTATTGTTCTATTCGCTGAAATATTGGTTTTATAGTTTTCAAGCATCGATTTTCTAAGAAATCATAAAACCTCTAAATTACTCTCTTTCGGTTCAAAACAGTTTTTCTGGTTTATTTATTTTGTTAACTAATCTTTCTTCATATTGTCCTAGAGGTATTTTATGACTTTATAACTTTTTTATGTATTGCTCCTATGTCATAAAAAGATGAAATTGCAAAAATCAAAGACAATAATCACTGATAGACAAAGATTTCGTTATAGGAACAATTTTGGCTGATCCTTATGCAGTTTTTCCTATTGAATCCGAATATGTCATCAGAATTTGTAATTGGTGGTTTTTACCCCAAATTAACATGTCCTGCCCCTTTTAGTTATTTCTTCAAATTTCTAATTTTTGGAGCCACAATATTCATTGTTATTCGCCCACTAATTAGTTTAAATAAATCTGATTTTGGAGGCTAATTAGGAATGAATAGAATTTATTAGACAAAGAGACAAAACTATGCGCATTCCATAGTAGGCAGCAAAACTCCAGCATTTATTTTCAACACAAGATGACCTGATATTCTGTAATGGTGTCAACGCTTTAATAGAGGCAATGATTCAGCATCACAATCCAGAAGAGTGGAGACTCCTCAAAAACGAGCCCTAAAGCTGTTCTCCTTTATAATGGAAATAAAAATCCTTCTATTCCAATTGCTCGTGCTGTCCACATGAAGAAGTCTTATGAAAGCATAAAGCCACTACTGGATAAAACAGGGTGCTGGAGATTTCAATGGCAAATTTGTGCGGATTTAGAAGTTGTAGTCTTAGTACTGGGTTTACAGTTGGGATACATGAGATTTTGGTGTTTTCTGTGTAAGTGGGATAGTAAGGACAGAAAAAATTCTTATATTAAGAAGCAATGGACAGAAAGAAGTAACCTTACTGCTGAAATTAAGAATGCCATTTGAACCTCTCTCTTTCACCCACAAAAAAATCTGCTGCCACCTCTTCCCATCAAGTTGGAATTGATGAAAAATTTTATATAGGCGATGAACAAAGTTGGTGAAGGTTTCCTTTATTTAAAAAACAAATTTCCCAGAATAAGCAAAGCTAAAATAAAAGAGGGAATATTCGTGGGGACCCAAGTCAGGGAATTAATGAAAGATGCCAGTTTCGACAACACCTTAACTGAAATACAAAAGGTAAAAACTATGAACAGCTGGTTGATGAACTGCTGCAAAATTACAAAAAATTGGGAGCAAATATTTCCCTGAAGATTCATTTCCTCCATTCACATCTGAATTTTTTTCCAAGCAATCTGGGTGATGTGAACGATGAACATGGTGAGAGATTTTATCAAGATATCGTCCTGATTGAATTGCGCTACAAAGGAAAATGGAGCAAAAACATACTTGCGGACTTCTGCTGGAAGATGCACCAGCAACGAAATATAGGCGAAAGTTGAATAAAATAGGTTTTGTAAATAAATTATCTTATAGTATGTACCTTTATCATTTCATGAAAAACTAAAATTTCTGAAATTTTGAACGCGTTTTACTCAAACACCTTACGTGCTGGAAAAATTTAGAAAAGAAGATTCTATGAGAATCGTCCTCTTTAGTCTATGTGACATTCAAAAAGTTCAATTTTGTATATCACTGTAATTTAAAGGAAGCATTATGATTGAGTTCAGCAGCTATATACTAGGTAACAACAAAGTTGGCCAGTAATTGATTTACATTAGGTATATTTGACTAGAAATACATGAGTACTGAGTACAAAAGGTAATTGAGTAGAAATGTACTCGAAAATTATGAGTAAGTACAATGCACTGATTTACAGATTGACTTTAAGATTTTAAATGTAATGGACTCGAGTACAAACGTAATCAAACAAAAACAGAACTTGTGATTAGATACTGTAGTTTAGTGTAGGCTGAAAGTTTTTTGCACGTAGGTATAGTAATGCAATAAAAACAAAATAGGCAACATATTAGTGGTTTTTTAAAAAGTAGATGTTTGGTTTCACAATTTTAATAGTGTATTATTCAACGAGCACATAATATAGGCTATTATTCAAGAGGATGAAGTTTACACACTCGCGTGAATAATGCCCATTATGTGCGAGTCGAATACGACGTTTTATCTACGATTCGAACACTCCTGAGGAAGATCTGGAGTGGACGCCTCTGAGGAAGGCGATGTCCAAATCCTTGAATATGTAGAAGTCAATGAAAGTAAACAATCTTCACAAAGACCTGGAATACAAAAATCCTCTAAAGACGATGTCCAAATTCTTGATGAAAGTAAGCATTCACCCGTCATATATAGGCAACTAACATTACAGGATCCGAAGCATTTTTATGCGTCGGTAACTAAGCTGGCTTTGCAGTTGTTTATTATTTCCACATTTCTTTGTACTTCACTTTCAATTTTTTTTTCTAACATAAATAGTTTGAGATTATAACAATTTCTATTTTTTTATATCTATAAATAGGCAACCAACAAAACACCGCCAGTGAATTATTGAAAAGTCGTAGATAAATGCAATTTTATGTTTATCCGGTTTAAAAACAATTGAGTTTGTAATCCCATAACAGACACACAGTTTTAAATAAAAGTCGAAATGGCAAACAAGAAAAACACTTCCGCATCCCCATATAACTCTGCTCTTTTGTTCTATTTTATCACTGAATTTCTCCACACGGTTTTAGCGTTCGTTGTGACTAATTTCAGAGGTATGTAGAAAGTAATTTGTTGAGCTTTACTAGTTTGTGCATTTCTCACTTGATTTTAAACTTTATGCCGACTTTTTAACCTTTTTCCTCAATGAAACTGATCATTTTACTGACAGTAGACAGTTTGTTTATTCATTCAGAACATTCCGAGTTTATTATTGACAGAGATGGCGTATCTGGATTATCCTTTATGTGACGAAAACACAAGCACCAACAGTTAGTACTAATAAGCGAACGTGTGTAATCTGCCGCCAGTCGTAGGTCTCGACCTATCAGAAACATCAAAATAATAAAGACACTCCAACAACAAACAAAACAAAAAGAATGCGTCTGGTATTTTAGCATTAAAGATGCTGGAAGTAGGTTTGTTTGTACAATAAACAGTAAAGCTTTTTTTGTGAAAAAATTTATGTAAAAACTATTGAAATCTCCGTCTTGTACATTCCATTAAAATCACTTACAATTTAATATTAAAAGTTGGAAAATTTCTAATCTAGCACCAACCATGTACAACCTGTAATGGAGATTAATATGGAGAATATTCCAGTTGTTGTAGTAAGTATCTGCTAGACTATTATTAATTATTACTTTGTAAGAGAACGAAGTTAATTCAAGCTTATCTTTTTCAACAGGACGAGGATATTGCTGAAGTACTTCAGAGTAGAATGATTGTAGAGCAGGTTGAGTTCTTCTGGAGAGGAGGGTGGTCTAAACCCAGTTTGGGAACCAGTCACTCAAGTAGAAATATAGATATCATGACACAGGGCTGTTGTCCAAAAAAACACCACTAAAGAGTTCTCAATGAACGAACTTCTGAAGATGCATTTAGATAGTTTGGCTTTGAACTACTATACCGGGGTTGAATCTATTGGATGTAGTGATTTTGGGCCAGCTACTGACAATTAGGAGGTACCAAAGAAAATAAATACAGACGGAGGAAGTGAAAAATGTGAAAAGGATTCGACACATTCTTACTCTGAAAGACAAATCTGTCTGCAAACAGTTTTTTCTAGTTGCAAACGGAATAAAAGTCAAGTGTTTCGAGAGACTTTTAGTCACTACAAAGATCATGGACTTTTCATAAAAACCAAAAACAAACTTTGTTCCTTTTATTAAGAACCATGCAGCACAAATCACGCTATTTATGCCTGGCCGTTTGGCCGTCCACTATAACGTTGTGAAACTTCTTCCGTCATCTGAAACCAAAATTAAAATATACAATACGTACTTCAAAGCTTGTCAGGTATAATGATTTTGTAGTGGTCGGGAAAATCATGTATATGAGAAGAATGTCTCCCGGAAGTGGTAATTATCAGTGGCGTACCTAGAGGGGGCGGAGGGGGCGGTCCGTCTGGGGCCTCATCTTGTAGAGGGCCTCAAATAGGTCATCAATAATTATACAAATCCGTAAATCTAAACTTAAATTCACTGTACAGAGTGTGTATAACAGTAATATAAAAAAAAATAGCTAAGCTTATCATTTAATAAAACTCAAGTTACAATAGTTTGACCCTCTACGCTTGGGCCTAGGCTTCAGTCCGAAGTTATTTATTTGGTTTCAATAGATAATTTTTCTGGGTGAATGTGTAACGGTCTGGAAGCCGTCACATACAGTTTTTTAATTATTTCTATATAGCCACTGATACGCCCGGTATAATTCTTTTTATTTTGTATCAATTTCAATACATTTAAATATATCGGCCATCACCTTCTGCCGTCCAGCTTTTAAAACTTCACTTTCCGCTTGGCCGTTCTCGGGCTAAGAGTGCTATAAAGTAATTTTTCACCAAGTGGTTACTCTTAGGGGATTTGAACAGAATTTTCTTTTCATCGTTCATCAAATTTGTTCTTATATAATCTGTTTTAACGATTCAAGTTAGTTAGTGAGTGTCTGATAATCAGACAACTCCCGGAGGGCCATTGCATTAGTTTCTCATTGCTGGATGATAGACCAGTCCGTTTTTTTTCCATCGATGCAAGCTTGGTACAGAAACCCGTGTAAGTTCTGGCCGTTATCCATATCAGCTTTACACATCTATGATGAGATCTGAACTCCACGTACCAGCCCATTATGTCATACTTGCAACAAGACGAATCTGTTAAACCTGTTAATTAATTAAACTTTCTTGTCTCTTCTTTTTTTTCTCTTTCTTGTTTTTTTAATATAAAGATTTATATTGACTTATCAGATATATTATTATTAGAAATTAAATCTGTATCTGCTCAAGATTTGAAGTGAAACACATAAAACTTATCAAATTTTGTATAGATATAAAATGTTTTTCATTATTTTATGTGAAATACCAGATTTTAGGTCATTTTGAAATTGCAAGAATTCTCGTATTTCCAAAAGCGTGGTTCGCCAAGTGGCCGAAAGGATTCAAGGGCGTGATTCTCCCTTCTACACGCATGGAGGAGGACAAATTCGAAAAACCACGCTTAGACAGGACAGACTGCTGGTCCGAAATGCTCTATAGGAACGATTCTTAAATGCTACATCGTTGAAAGATCGTTTCTTTCGTGCAACTGGTGTGACAGTATCCACTCAAGCTGTAAGAAATCGATTAAAAGAAGTTGGTTTTAAAGGCCAGAAGACCCGAACGATATCCACCTCTAACTGCAAACCATCGTAGACAACGATTAAATTGGGCAAGAAAATATGTAGTATGGAACATTGAAGACTGGGCTAGGTGTTTATTTACTGATAAATCTAAATTTGTTTTGTTTCGTCAAGATGGACGTTTACGAGTTTGGATAAGGCCTGGAGAAAGGTACAGTGAAAATTGCATGACTTCCAGAACATCTTTTGGTGGTAGTTCAATCCTGATCTGGGGAGGTACATGTTTGGGAGATAGCACGGAACTTATTACATATAGAAATGTGTCAGTCACAACTTAAAGATATAATGAAGATATTGTACAATCAATTGTGATTCCTTTTGCTGCAAGAATCGGCCCAGAATTTATTTTTGTTGATAATAGTGCACGATCACACGGAGCTGCTGCGGTACAGCTCACACTTGAAAATGGTCGCATTACAAGAATGAACTGGCCAGCTCGCTCTCCTGATATGAATCCCATAGAGAATTTATGGAATCATCTCCAGAAACATTTATCAAAGAGAGAAGATCATGCGGTAGATCTAGACGGATTAGAACAATCATTGCAAAAAGAGTGGCTACTACTACCTCAAGACGTAATTGATAACTTGATAACGAACATGCCAAATCGGTGTCAGACATTATTTACAAATTCCATTAAAAAAAACTTGCACAACACAAATTTTGTTTTTCTCATTGTCTTGTTGTTTCTTACTTGTAGAATATTATTACTATGAATCTAAAGTTATTATACCACATTTTGTACATAGCTTTATTTTAATTTCATGCTATACGTAAATGTACAAATATCGTGTATCATTATATTATGAAAATTAAAATACTTAAAGATACTAAAGATTATTAGGTGTTCCACTTCAAATTCTGAGCAGTATTTAACTAATAATATCATTCTTTTATGTAAAGAGTGACGTCACGCTATCGAATTTAATAATTTAACTTGGCAGCATCCATTAGTAACAGCTTTTAGACATATAGATATTTTGTGTTCTTTTTTCTCAAAATCTCTTTTTTTATAATAAGAGTTTGATACCCATATTTTGTTTTGTGTTTTTTTGTATGTTTCTTTTGTTCAGTTTTCTTTTTTTGTTGCTACTGTGCATCAATAGCTGGCGCCCAACATTTTTTATTTATCGTGCAGTACTTAGATGCTTCAACAGCCGTTTGTTTTGGAACCCGCGGCTTAAAGTGCCGAGAACTTGAGCTGGTTGGGAAGCCCTTGTGGCATTTGAAAATTAATTTTTTTTCAACTTTTTTTCAATAAATACACCACAAATGTTATTTTAGCAATGAAAGTTTTTTT
>VTPC01001114.1:87567-104148 GCA_011009095.1 Ignelater luminosus
ATTTTAAAACACTGGTAGATTGGATTTGTGATCGTAGATATGCAAGCGCGTTTGTGTGAAGCTTGAATACGGGGCATCCAAAAAAATTCTGCCCCAGGCCTCATTTGATGTAGGTACGCCACTGGTAATTATAAAACCCCGAACCGATTTGTGCATTACTTGTCAGAGTTTTGTGACATCTCACACAAAGCTTAGAGGATACACGAAGCAACAAAAGAAGGACTTTTTCTCGACATGTCAGGCACTCCTGAGTCTAAGTATGGAAAAAACATAAGAAATCAAAGACACTCGCAATGACCTGAGCGTCGGCCTAAGAAATGTAATGCATGACCCTCAACATGTAGGTCCGTTGTATTTCCTGGTCCCATACAAACTCGGAATATTCGATATAAGGAATGATGTAAACAAGCAACACAACTTTATCATTCCAGAGAGTGTGTGGATAACAAAAGATGGCAATCAGTTATCTACATTTCCATTTAGGACACTATGGGCAAGGAAAAGAAATTGTGTCTACCAAAATAAAAACAATGTCGTAATAGCTGCTATATGGTACACTTTGAATGGAAAATCTGAGAAAATAAAGTTGTCATTTCTTCCCGTTGTCCATGCAAGATTTGGAGTTAATTGGGCGTTTTGCTTATTTAAACAGCGATTTAGAATTGACAACGCAGTTGTATCACTGATGTTACTGAAATAATAGAAAAATCAATTCCAATCACACAACTCAACCATGCAGTTGTAAGCAGTACTGAGAGTAACCAAGCGTTGTGGTGCCCGTCTATGACTGAAACTCCTATTTCAAAAACAAACATTGGAAAGTTATTTTAAGTATAACAAAATATTTTCATTTTCAATTTGTCAAGGAGGAATAAAATGTTGTCTATAACAATAAGTATAATTAATTACTAAAAATCTAGAAAACCTTTATATTGCAGAATATGGTTTATTGCAACTTTGACATGGCATAATCTGCTCCCTTGTCTGTTGCTGTACTAACTTTCGTCTTAACGCATTCCATCAAAGTCGTGAAGTGGCGGAGTTAATTCGGGCTTTAAGTTTTGCACTTGTTTTTGCTTCCCACCCATTCTCGTTGACTTTTTGTTTTATCTGGTACTGAAAACGCTCAATAGGTCTTAATTGGAAGACATTTGGTACGTTTTCAGTCTTCGGAATATATTGTAGTCCATACTTTTCAAATACAGCTATTGTCTCCTAGGCGTAATGAGAACTTACCATGTCAGGCCAGAATAGTTACTGACCATCTGAATGGTGTTTCTTTAAAAAGACTATTGGCCGTTTCTGTATACACTTTTTGAGATTTACCTCTTGGTTGATACAAAGTCAGAAAAAAGCAATATGCATTTGGGAACGGCCTTTTCTACTGACCGCTAGCCATACAAGAGGTTTTGATGGAAACTTGGCATGGTGCTTGAATTTGACTTTTGGATCGATCTCTGTAGCTTTTTTATGAAAGTATAACTTATTTCCAGCACAATCACTACCGTCAAATAAGAGATATGACTATCATCATCGAGAACAACATCTAAATTATTGGTGGGCTTTAGAACACCTTCACGTAGTTTTCGCAGCAGCTTTTTTTGAATCATCAATTGTTTCTATGTATATTTAAGAGCAAACTTTTGTTTTCGTATGATCACTTTTATTTCTTTACTGTCCATGTGATATTCTAAATTTTCTACCCAATTTCTTCAGTGTTTGGTCAACTTTCCTAACCGTTTCTTTTTCTAGTAACTTCCTTTTTTTCTCAGACATCCTGCTTCTTTTTCTACCACTGCCAGGTTTTTTACGCAACAAATTTTCATTCTCGATCCTACTAATTATACCATAGGTTGTACTTCTGACTATTCCCATTAATGTAAAATGTTTAACGTTAAATATTTTACCTTGTTCCCTGTTACTTTCATAAAACTCACCAATAATATATCCATTTTCTTTGAAAAGTAATCACAGAACGTAATGTTTATAAAATTGTTGACTGCAGTGACCTAGCAACATCCCGCGACATGTAAAATACGCGTAATGCTCATTGCGCTTAAAAAAATTCTAAATTCAAGTTTGTCTAGATTTTTAGGATACACGCCTATAATTAGGTATGGGTTCTATTTTCGGGTAATATTGAATGCATTGTCCTAGATTGAAGGTCTAACAACTAATTAAATAATTAATTAATTATAACTTAATAAAGAGAGAAGTAATGAAAAGTTAAAATTGGGTATAAAAATTAATTATGATTGATATCTACACTATGAAGACTAATTTTAAAGTTCCTACTATACGAGAAAAATTGAAAATCCTATTGTTGAGGTAAGTTTTATAACCCTTCCTCGATTTCTTGATCATAGCAATAAAACGACAACAACAATAAAACAATTTCCTTTGCAGATTTAAAACCAATGCAAAGAATCCTAAAAGATAGGACCATCAAGTACTTTAAACCGGAATTTCGTAATTCAAAAAATTCTCGTAAAACTTTTCAAACTTTAAACTTCATTATTTCAAAACTAGGGTTTTTCATTACAACAATTCATAAGTTTATAACTCGGCCAATTTTTGAAATTTTCGAGCAGGAAAGAAACCGTTGGGCCTAGTTCTTTTTATCTAATTTCAGGAAATTACAAAAACGCATTTTCGACCGAAATGAAGATAAGAGCATCACATATTACTTTTTCATTTATGTACCTCACGAAACAGTTACAAAAAAGAATTCCGAAGAAGAAAGGGTATATCTTGTCTACTTTGTGAAAGATCACAAAGCAATTTTGGAAAACAAAGCCACAGATTGTACAACTGAAAACAATGGGGAATGTTTGAAAAAGTGTGACTATTTAGGAGTCAAAGACGTAATCACGAATCTAAAGTATTGCGTGATTTATATTTTCGAATGAAATTAAATGTAAGAGTTATCTATTTGAAAATATAAATCAGTACAAAAAAGAACGAGCTATTTAAATGTTACATAATTTAAAAAGGTAAAAGAGTCTTGGCGATATTGATTGGTCAAAAGATTTGTTTAATATTTTCTATGTTTGGCCTTACTTTTAAATTTGTCTCTAGGCATACCTTTAAAAATTAATTTTAAGGTTAAAAACGGAGCTGAATAACAAATATTTAAAATCAGTTATAAAATTACTTTTAAAATTGATTTTAAATTTTTAAAGTAACGGTGAATACGGGTCATTAAGTTTTTCAAAACTTTTTTAAAATAAAGCTTGGTAATTTTTAAATTAAAGAAATATTTAAGAATTTCAGAATTTTCTTGAGACAAAACAAACTTTTGTGCTAATTTTAAATTAAAAAGATATTGCTACTAGCGGCATTTGAACTTGGCATGTAGTATACCAAAATACATATTAACGCAACTCTGCAAAAGACTACCGTACCTTGCAAATATTGACTTGAATTTCCTAATCCTTAATAAATCTTTTTAAACTTGCAATTGTACTATGAAATTAAAATTTTAGCAAACTACGCATTTTGCAGAAAAATCCTTATTTATTCGCTAATAAGTAAACATTTAATTACTACTTAAAGTTGCCAAATACTCATTTAGATTTCTTAGAATTGAAATTATTTACAGTATGGAAATAAAAATATAAAACACAAAACTTAACAAAAACCTATCGACAAATGTAGAAATGTAATTAAAAGAAAAGTAGTCTATATTAAATTGAGTTCCCGGACACTTTCATTACTACAGTGAGAGTTTGCAATTTCACTATACTTAGTAAATTGTAGTCTCTATACATGTACTACGTCTTTTAGGTGTGTTGCCTATTTTTGTTAAATTCACCTACGCGTAGCGTCATTACATATGCTCAAAAAAATTACATATCAATAGCAGTTCCTCCAATAATGCATATACGCTGATTAAAATTAGCTTACTGATATTTTTGATCTGCACAGGGTGCTTTTAAATATGTGGAATATTAAAGCATAGAATTCTTACCACTTCCAGGTATCCAAACACACACTGACTTATGCACTAAAAACATGAAAACACTCTAATTAGCAATTTCCTTTATAAAATAACAAATCATAGAAATATCTCACCTCAACATCGTCATCAGACCTTTTCGTTCTTAAATAACTACTTCTATATCCATAGCCATCTCTTCCAGAGGCACCATATGATCCACCATATCCAGCTCCTCTACCATTCATATTATCAGAATTTTGACTACGATAACCATCCGTTTCACGTCCATATCCATAACTTCCATAATTACTTTGATTATAACCCGTTCTCATAGAGCCATCATTGGGATTTCTATAATTCCCAGAACCAGATCCACCCCAACTCCCATAACTTGTATGTAAACCATCTCTGTTATCATCACGACTGGAATCATATCCACCATAACCTTGCCCAGTATTATAACCCCCATAATTAGAATATCCTCGGTTACTACCATCCCAGTTTCCATTATTATTTCTCCGATTTTGGTCTCTGTTATTATTGCGGTTATAATTATTATGATTGAAATCGCCGTTCGATGAAGAAGAGGAATTTCGATTAGAATGTTTAGATTCAGACTTGTTATCTTCTTCAGAGACTTCCGCTCCACATTCCGACATATACTTTTTAATTTCTGTTTTTATTGGATCGGTGTGGTCACCGCTTTCTTGATTTTGTGAACTTTTAGTTAAATTCTTTAAACTTCCAAATTTATTTTCAGAATAATTAACTGATATAACTGCAAATAGCAGTGAAAGGGCAATTTCTAGATGCATATTTTAAAGTGTTTACCTACAAATGAATTTTCATCAACTACCCTAATAAACTAACTTAAAACGCCGGACTGTTGTGCTTATATAAACGTCGGTGATTTCACATGAGATAATGGGAAAAAATAAAAATACCTGTATTGTATTCATATCAGTAAGAACAACAAACATGAATAAAGCTACCGGAGACATCTTCCAATTTCGAATTATTAACTTGTCCAAAATGATGATAGAATAATGAATTTGCGCTTGGTGGCTTTTGTAATATTGTAGTTTAGTTAAATAACCTTGATCCACTAAGATCTCGCTAATAAATGGCAATTATTATAATTGGAAGTATTTTAATCGGTTTTTAGTACAAAAACAGCGTGTTCGTTAAATAGAAAATGAAAAATAGATAGGGTTATAAAAGCATTTAAAAAGATTATGACGGAATAATTGTCAAAGTGATAATGCGCATAGGAGCATAATATGCACATTCTTACCGTTTGAAGTTAAAATCTAGCAACTTTACAGGAAAACCAATTTCTGAAATCTGTTAAAGCCATTTATTTAAATATTTCTAATTATCACAAAATCTACCATTTGTTATGTAAAAAGAAGCTGACCTCTCACGCGAAATTATTATTTTTTGGATATAATTAGATCTTTTAAAGATTAATAAGTGTCTAAGTTTAATACAAAGAAGTTATGTTTTCAAAATTCAGCAACTTAGTATTCCAACATAATAGAAACATAAGAAAATAAATCTTATATTGCTTACAAATCCTAAACAATTTGTTAATAATAATACATCTAAAAGTATAGAAATAAAGTTAGTACTAAACACGGTACATATAGGCAGTTCAGGAAAACAATGCTTCCAAGTCGTTTATACAAAGAAGTGTTTTAAGAAATACATAGAATTAACAAACATTACAAGATATTGCAGAATAGTAATAAGACATTTAAACAAACAAAAACAAATATTTCAAAACATCAATGAAACATTTAGACAAACAAGAACAAATGTTGACACAGGGAAAGGCGGGTAAAATAACTTTTTGTTGATTTGTCAAATGTAATATCTTGAAAAGTCCCTAATAATACTCATCATTTGTAAAACATCGGCAACCCCGCACAGGAGGTACAGGGGAATCCCTAGGCTTGTGCTCATACGAGTTACTCCGCCATTTGTGTTTGTGAAAGACGACGCTTCAATGTAAGTATTACTTTATTCTAGTATTTATCTATTTAATATAACTCAAATTTTCCTCTAAAAACACTTGCATGATAGTCTTAGTGTAAGCTGCATTTTCGTTATAAGAGTTTTTAATCTTTCATTCGTTTTCAATGTTTCTGTGCATAAATGTTAAAACACCACAAGACGGACAAGATGGCATATCGTGGTGGCGGGTAAAATGAATCTCTATGTCATCTTGTCCGCCCCTTTCTCAGTAATAATAAAGTGGCAATCTTGTTTCAGATGGTTTACTCTTATAAAAGGAAGACTATAGGGGAAATTGGAATGAGACTGACATGCACAAAGCCACAGAAGCTGTCCGGAATAAGGATAAGTGTTGGCGTAAAGCTAGTAGAATGTATAATGTACCAACAGCCACTCTACGTCGGCGAGCTCTCAACAAAAATAAAATTGCAAATAATATTTAAAAAAATCTTGAATCTATAAAAACAGCACTCAACGAAACTGTTGAGGCTGCTATTGTCAACCACATTTTGGACTTTGAATCCCGTTTGTTCGGTTTAACAACTACAAATGTGCAATAGCTAGCTTTCGAGGTAGCAGAAACAATGAAAATCCAACACCCTTTTAATAAAGGGCGTAAGATGACTGGCAAAGGATGGTTATAACGCAACCCGGAGTTATTGTTACGTCTCCCAGAGGCTACGTCGCTTCCTAGATCCGAAGCATTTAACAAGCCACAAGTAGACAATTTCTTCACAAAACTTGAGCAAATTATCAATGAGCATGGAATCCATAGCACCATGATTACTATCACGAGCGCAGAGAGAGAGAGAGAGAGAGAGAGAGAGAGAGAGAGAGGTACCCACAACAGTTGTGGCTTGCATGAGTTCTGGAGGAACATATGTCCCCCAGGAATAAATAATTTATCCTAGAAAAAGGTTCAATCCAGTATTATATGATGAGACACCTGTAGGAACTTTACAACTTTTTAACGAATCAAAGTATATGATGGGAGGTTTGTTTGTATTGTGGATGCAGCATTTTATTAATCATGTTGGGCCCAACTCTGAAAACAAAGCTCTATTAATCTTAGATGGTCATTCAAGCCATAAAAGTTAGGAGGCCTTGAAATTAGCTAAGAGAGATTCTGTAGTGCTTCTTTGCTTGCCGGCTCAGTGCACGCACCATCTCCAGCCATTGGACATGGCGTTTTTTGGCCCTTTGCATAAGTACTACAATCAAACTGTTACCCAAGGGCTAAAAGAAAAGCCCGGTCGTACAGTAAGCATTTACCAAGTATCCAAACTTTTTAATCATGCGTACGAGACGTCAGCAACACTTGAAATAGCATTAAATAGTTTTCGAGCGACCGGAATATCGTGAAATTTTCCCTGAACACATGTTTTTGCCTAATGCTACAACTGAAGTACCAGAGACCTCAGTCGCTGTTGCTGAAGAAACAAATACACCTGTTGCACATGCGAAGCAGGAACTCGTTTTTAGGGAACATATATTACAAACAGAATCGCTTGATGCTCCTTGCGCATCGACTTCACAAAAAAGCGACATTCAATACATCTTGCAGGAACTCCTCGGAGCAATTAAAAAAAATGGTTAAACGTAAAACTGGTGCTGAAAGACAGCCCATTCCTACAAAGCTTTCTCAAAAAAGAAAATTAAAAGATCCATATAGCAATAACAATGATAAAGAGGACTGTCCTTGTCTCTACTGTAACGATTTATTTAGTCATTCAAAATCTAAGGAAGGATGGTTACGATGCCAACAGTGTCAAAAATGGTCACATTCGGAATGTGCGGGTCTGTCAAAAAGAGCGAAGATATTTGTCTATGAACTCTGTCGCAATCAACCATTGTTTTTTTTTAATTTTGAGTGTGCTATTGGTTAATTTATTTGATATCCTTCATATGCCGTTTTACCCGACCAGGGCGGGCAAAATGGTTTTTTGTAAGATTTTCAAATTCAGGTTATTACAATAAAGCGTTTGAGGAAAACGGTAGTATTTATTAGCCCACATTGTAAAATATACTATACTGGCTACCAGTAACAACACAAGAGTTGCCATTTACTTCTAAATTTCCTTAAGTTTTTTGGAACAAACACTAAGTATGTCATCTTAACCGCCTTTCCCCTTAGTTTCTAGAATCATCATTGACTGACAAGTCTCTTCGAAATATTTTTGTTTTTGGCATATCTGAGATTAGTTTTTGTATTGTGTTTATCTATTTATTGCTGTTTAGGCCCCATGCAACTTTTTCATGTTTAGGGCTAATTAGATAAAACTTTTTCTTTAAAAAGTCATAAAACTTTAAATAAATCACTAGCATCTATGCATTTATTAGAAGACATACATCGGGAACCTTTTCTAAATTGCACCACTTTAATGTTTTCCAACAAAGAAATATTCTCTTCATTATTTCATTTCTCGCTGTTTAGTTTTTATAATTTAAAAAAATTTAATCTTTAACTAAATGATATAACACTGTAACGAATTTATTGAGTGTAATCATTCGTTACATAAAATTTCTTGGTCCGGGTGTGTACTTTAATTCTCTTCGGAGTTTCGTCTTTTTTGTTAGAAAACTCTCTTTTGAAGTTGGTTGTTAATTTGTGTATTAGAACAGGTGTATTCCAGGAGTATTATTTCTTTTCCTCGTGTATATCATGTATTTGATGCATTTTCCCGATGTTTGAATTCCGGCCGGGCCAAATCTTTGAAGGTTTCCGCGCTCGGATCTCACTTTAGGAGGTCACTGCGTAAACTTCTGCGCTACGAGCAGTGTATGATACGTGTGTGCTTGTAATTTAATTTTAAGTCACAAATGGAATATTTTCAAGTTTTGCGGAATTGCATGGGTCAGTTGATGGGCCTGATGAGAAGCTATCATCAATCAGTAACTTTCTACTGCGAACTATTAGGAATCCTCAAACATTTTAGAATCAAACCACCCATTCTGGCTACAATTTCGCTCCAATGCGAATATAAGTTCTAAATTCATATAATACGACACATCAAAGTAGCATAGTTTTACCATCAGAGGCCGCAAACATAATTGAACTAGTCGATTTAGTTCTGTTCATTACCCTTTCGGGGTATTTACAACCTGTTTTAGTAATTAGTTTTATTTAGATTAATTTTATTATAGTTAATGATGCTATTCCATCAATGCTTCTCTCTAAATCATCAAACAGGTTATTTATAATATAAGATGAAGCATTTGCTCTGCCTACACCGTTTAATACCTTGACAAAATCTTTATGCAAGTTTGTTTTTATGGCACACCATAGAGAATTTTCCAAAGTCGGTATATTGTTTTTAAGTTTTGGTATCAACTTTCCTATGGCTTCTAAATAACGGTTCACTATTACATAAAAGTCATTTACGTCCCATGGACCTATTCTGCCCAGATCTGCATAACTGCAGCCTCCTCTTGACTTAAAAGAATAGTTTATCCGCTCTGCTTCTTAATAATCCTATTTTTAATGCCTTTAAAGCATCAAGTTTTGAATTGAATTGAAAGATCTCTCAGTGGTTCCCTGACGCTCCATCTTCCTTCAACTGGATTATGGGCCTGTTGTATGATGTCGCCACTGTACTTTTTTGTATCTTTTGCATGTGAATCCTGTTTATAAATTCGATTCACCTTGGAAGATACAAATCACATTAGTGACCTCAGTCATATCATTTTACGATATTTGTTGTTGATAATATCTAGAACACGCTTAGATATCCGTATAGTTAGTCGCTAGAGTATTATCGATTATTCAGTGCATGAAAACGGCAGTTAACCTAAAATTTCTAGAGCCACCTTTATTAAGTTGGTCTGACTGAAGCCCTAGTTGTTGGAAAGCGTAGCCCAATTTGTCTCTGTATTAAGTTATTTTAAAGAAAGTTAATTTGGGGGCAAAACTTACTATGAGCCACCATCGTTGAAGTGTAGGTATCTTGCAATAACGTTGAGCTACACTGTTTCTTCAAGTAGCATCATTGCCAAATATTTCATCGCATATCTAAAAATAATTTTAGTTGAAAGTGAATGTTGACCTTTTTAGTTCTATGAGGTTTAGTATTTCAAATAAAACTAAACTGCTAGAAAAATCTTTTAGTTCAGACAACATCGATGTAAGCTTTAAAAAAATATCTTATGCTTGATTAATTTATAGATTTAGTATTATGGCAGGTTGAAGATTTCTCAATGTATAACTATATTTATGATTTTCTACTAAAAATACCATGTTACATACAATGTGAAAAGTAAGAGTATGTGAAAGTCTGCAGAGAACTGATGTCAAGTCCAAAATTGAATAAGCAAGATATTATTTACTGATATGATTTAGATTTTTTAGTTCAAGCTGGCCGAGCTTTTAGAACTGATAAAGTTTTTCTAACTAACCGAAAACAAATAAAACTTTCCTAACAAATAAAAGTATCGAAATCCATGAGCGTTACTTAAGCTTTTCAAATTTCTATCTTTCAGTCCCCAAAGAACGTTTTTCAATAATTTTAAAGATTGGTACGTCACTCTTACCTTCGCAAAATACAGTTTGATAGGCATTATTATGCTCTTCGAAATCTTAGATAATTCCCAAAGTTTTGGGAAAATTCAAAACTTGGAGCTATTTATTATGGAGTATTATAGAGTACCCTGTATAATTGAAAGTAAACATCCAGAAAGCATTTCTCTATAACATTTTTTAATAAAGATATTTGATATTGTGACAAATAACGATGATGCACCCAAAAGTTCGACTTCTAGGTTCCATTTTTAAAAAATACTTGTCTGGCACCTGGAATTTACACAGCCAGTTTGTCGGTGTTATTTATTAACACCCCGTATGCTGGCAAGGTCTGCAGCAAGACAGTTTTACAAAACGATTTAGAAACGTTTGTTAACAAGGAGAAAGCATCAAACTTGAAAAATAATCTCTACCTACGTATGTTTTACTTGCTCCTTTTGCTTTTGATTTTATTCAAGGTTGTATTTGTTGATAAAATGATTCACCTTTATACAAGTAGGTACTAGATTTCAGATGTACAAAAAAGGGGCAATAAATCTTAACATTGATTGAACTTTTTTTTTACTCTCAGTTTCTCACAATTAAGATTATAAAATTATTTAGAGGATTTAAATATGTATACTAATTAAATGCCTGTTTTTAATATTTATAAAATAATGCTAATTAGACATTTTTCAAAATAATATTTTTTCTAGTTGATTGCAGTTTAAATTTAGTACTTCATTTCAATTACCTACTAATTACAATTTCATTCATAATGAATTGATTATTTCTATTGGTTACTCCGGTGTACCTACTCTTCGTAGTAAATTCGTAGTATTTCGTACTACAATGCTGTTGTCAAAGTCCAGAATTATGTACAGCTTTTTTCAAAAAAATTGAGAATATATTAGGTCGGTAAACGTACGTTGGGTTGCCTAAAAACTCATTAAAGGTTAGCGCGTGACAAACGAGAAAACTTGTATTTCTTTGAGGAAACAACTACTTTCATAAACACACCCCGGTAAGGTGCGCATCGTGGACTAGTGGAGATGAAGCAAGGTGCAGTTCGTTTGAACCAGTTTATACACTTTTTGTTCCCAAATCGAACCCCGTTTTTTTTAATTTAATTTTTTTAAATAAATTTTTTATTTTGATTTTAATTCTTCTGTTAATATACCTTTACTTTATATATTTATATACGCAATGCTGTTATGTTTATTGGACATGTTTGCAAAAACTTCTTTTAACCGTTAAACGTTTTTAAACCTATGAAGTCGATTTATTATATTACTCTATTGCAATATTAATTAGTTTTTTCTTCGGTTATGGTAACATAATATATTTTTTGTGATTAATTAACAAAAAAGTATATTACGTCATTTTAATTTTAACTTTTTTATATTTTATGATTCTACCGAAGAAGACAATAATAATTGTTGAACATCTAGAGAATAAAATAAACATTATAAAAGAAATGTTTATTTTTACCATAACCGAAAAAAAACTAATTAATATTACAAACAAAAGGTAAAAGAAATTACAATAATATAATTACTCTATTGCTTTGTATATATTTTTAGATAATGTATGCAATAATTTCTAAGCAATGTAAATGTGTTATTTTTCAATGTAGTTTGGTAATAACAAAACTTTTGTAATCCACTCGAGGGTTGGCATCAAACCCTTCAATTTCCTATGAGCATTTACTGTTGTTTAAGATTTTAAAAAAATAAATATTTTTAAAGTTTTGGGTATACCTGATCCAGAGGTATTAGAAGTTTAACTTTAGATTAGATGCCGTTCTTCAGTGCAGTTATCGACGGCGTGTGGGTAAAGTGAATAGACAAGTAGAAAACATTCTTTGCTTTTGTGTATAATATAAAAGAGTAACCCTTTAAAGAAGTTGCCGTTTTGAGAAGTTACAACAAACATTGTTTAGTTTAAATTTCAAATAACTTTTGTAGTAACTTCTAAAGTGCATTTCTCAGGAACCAGTTTTTATAAAATGTTGTTCTTTCTAGCAACACGAGCTGTCTAAGAACAAGCGGTATGAATCTCTTACGCATGTTGTAAAGGTTATTATAAAGGGGTGCACATTGCATCGCGTCGTAGAGTTAGTAGAACTAAAGACCTTGAAGTAACAAAATGTATGCGTTTATATTCGATATTAATTTAAGTTATATTTCTGTATTAACATAAATAATAAATTTATAAGCTGCTCTTCGCGTGTTTTATTCAATTACATATGTAACAAAATACAGTGAAAATGAAATCATTGTAAAATCTTTAACACAAGGTATAAGAAGGATTTAAATTGTTACAGAATTTAGGATGTTTACTTCAAAGATTTTCTAAAATGGAAATCTTAGAACAAACTAGAAAAGTATTTTTTGTGGTCAGTGAAGGATTAAAAAAGGAATTAGTAAAGTTTAAGAAACCGGGAATATTTCAAACCCTTTTATATTATACCTACGCTTTCTTTTGATGGGGTGAAAAGACAGTTTTATGACTTACTTCTTTCTTAAGAATCCTAGCTGTAATTTTTAAAATAGTTTGAATTTGCCATTCTTAAAGCAAATTTTGAAGTGTGTGCATCATAATTTTCGTGTTTTTTTCCTTTCGTTGTTGTTATTAATTTGTTATTTTTTTCTTGTTATTGTTATTTTGTTATTAGTATTTAGTTACTGTTGTAAAGAATGGGACGACGTTTAAATCAAAAGGACATTACTTTAGATCAAAAAGGTAAATTAATTACCTTATGGGAACAAGGAATGTCAGTTCGTCAAATATCTCTGGAAATTGATCTCTCGGTAATTATTTACTGTGTTATTATTTACGGGGGTTAACGATTTTAATTTCGAACATAGGGAAAATCCTACACCAATAATTAAACAAATTTTAAAGTAATTTTTTACTTTTTCTTTATTGGTGTATAATGCATTTTCTTGTCTTGTCTAATAAGTAATGAACACGCTTGATGAATCATTTTGGTAATATATCTTGTTTAAAATTTTGTTTTTTTAAACATAGAGATATCCTATTATATCCCATGGGTATATAATTTCACATGTTCGGGATTGAAATCGTTCGCTCTGTAAGAGTGTTGTGCTGGTATTAATTAACCCACGAACAAACGCTATGACTACAAAACCAACTTAAAGTTAAATGAAAATAATTGTTAAATTATCTAATCATTTATTTTAATGGTAGATAGCAAGAGAAATATCATAAAAAAAGTAACTGATTTAAAAATTAAATTGTTCGTGTTTTAATTACTTGGTGCACGTCAAGTTATTAGTAATTTTAGAGTTGATAAATAAAAGTAAAGTACTGAAAGTATGGAGTAAAATAAAGTTGTTGATTTATCGTCACATACTTTGAATAATACTTTATTGTAATTATTATACTTTTTGAATCGTCAGTTTGTCTGATATTATTAAAAAGGATAAACAATATCAATCCTATTTAAGCTACATAATGGATACCCTGTACAACCTTTTTTTACTAAAGCATACAGTTAAAAAACGAGTACGTATGTATAGTATATTAAATGATTATTTGTTAAATATTCAATGTTTTACAAAATAATCTTGCTAATAATTACAAAAGTTTTATTTCTTTAGTTTGATTATGACCATGCCCACGTTGTTATTTACTACTTCGGTATGGCTAATCCTTTGTAAATCTATGATTCTTCTGGCAAATACCCATAGTATTTTCTTTTAAAAGATCAGACAAACCAAGAATGCAAAGACTATTTATCTACGTTGTTCTAAATTCATTAAATCTAATATAAAGAAATATTTTTAGATAAACAATACAATACAAATACAAAATTATATCCAGATATCGATTGGAAAATGATGGACTGGTTTCTCAAAGAAGTAATCCGCAATTATGTGATTGAGAGGCTATTCAGTTCCCTGAACACAATAAAAAACAATTTGCAGTTAGATTGCGGCATAAATAGTATACGAAGGAGACTGCAAGAAGGACAAATTAGACACCGAAAGCCCGCAAAAAAAATTATGTTAAACGAAGATCATCGGGTTGCTCGTGTAAATTTTGCACAGCAAAATCTTAATCGAGACTGGTCTCGAGTAACATTTCTGGATGAGAAAACCTTTTCCAGTTCCCAAGACAGCAAACTGCCTTTGTGGAGACTAGACAATACCAGATATAAACCAAATCATGTTCTATGTATGCAAAGAAGCCGCAGAATATCTGTAGGAGTTTTGGGCTGGATTTCAAGTGATGGACCAGGAGAACTCGTCCAAATTGGCGGACGAATGAATGGAGCACAATACGTCCGAATATTAAATATTTTGCTCTCTGGCATATTAGACAGGTATACGCAACCAAGACCGATAACTGTTGTTCAAGATAACAGCAGGGTGCATACCTGTCGGATTGTCAGAACGTGGTTGGAAGCCCACCGAAATGAAATAGAAATGTTACCTTGGCCGGCTAAATCTCCGTACTTAAATCCTATTGAGAACGTTTGGGGATTAATGGTTGAGCAGTGGCAAGACGAGCTTCCAGAAAACGGATTTAATAGAAATGTTGAGAATCTCTATGGACACTGCATCAGGGTCTGGGAGAGACTAAGAAATGGCAATATGTGTCAAAACATCGTGGACTCAATGAGGAACCGTTTTACAACTGTAATAGAGAGCAACGGCTATCCCATTAAATATTAATAATTTTATTTGTATTAACTATTAAATTGGCAAGAATAGCTTTGTAGTGAATATATAGTATGTAGGCATTATAAAAGTATTTTATTTTTTTATACTACATAAAATTGCAACAAAATGTTTTCTATTTGTTTATTTACTTTACCCACTTCCTTACTTTTACAATTATTAGTAAGTAGTCGTCCCATTCTTTACAACAGTAACTAAATACTAATAACAAAATAACAATAACAAGAAAAAAATAACAAATTAATAACAACAACGAAAGGAAAAAACACGAAATTTATGATGCACACACTTCAAAATTTGCTTTAAGAATGGCAAATTCAAACTATTTTAAAAATTACAGCTAGGATTTTTAAGAAAGAAGCAAGTCATAAAACTGTCTTTTCACCCCATCAAAAGAAAGCGTAGGTATAATATAAAAGGGTTTTAAATATTTCCGGTTTTTTAAACTTTACTAATTCCTTTTTTAATCCTTCACTGACCACAAAAAATACTTTTCTAGTTTGTTCTAAGATTTCCATTTTAGAAAATCTTTGAAGTAAACATCCTAAATTCTGTAACAATTTAAATCCTTCTTATACCTTGTGTTAAAGATTTTACAATGATTTCATTTTCACTGTATTTTGTTACATATGTAATTGAATAAAACACGCGAAGAGCAGCTTATAAATTTATTATTTATGTTAATACAGAAATATAACTTAAATTAATATCGAATATAAACGCATACATTTTGTTACTTCAAGGTCTTTAGTTCTACTAACTCTACGACGCGATGCAATGTGCACCCCTTTATAATAACCTTTACAACATGCGTAAGAGATTCATACCGCTTGTTCTTAGACAGCTCGTGTTGCTAGAAAGAACAACATTTTATAAAAACTGGTTCCTGAGAAATGCACTTTAGAAGTTACTACAAAAGTTATTTGAAATTTAAACTAAACAATGTTTGTTGTAACTTCTCAAAACGGCAACTTCTTTAAAGGGTTACTCTTTTATATTATACACAAAAGCAAAGAATGTTTTCTACTTGTCTATTCACTTTACCCACACGCCGTCGATAACTGCACTGAAGAACGGCATCTAATCTAAAGTTAAACTTCTAATACCTCTGGATCAGGTATACCCAAAACTTTAAAAATATTTATTTTTTTAAAATCTTAAACAACAGTAAATGCTCCTAGGAAATTGAAGGGTTTGATGCCAACCTTCGAGTGGATTACAAAAGTTTTGTTATTACCAAACTACATTGAAAAATAACACATTTACATTGGTTAGGAATTATTGCATGCATTATCTAAAAATATATACAAAGCAATAGAGTAATTATATTATTGTAATTTCTTTTACCTTTTGTTTGTAATATTAATTAGTTTTTTTTCGGTTATGGTAAAAATAAACATTTCTTTTATAATGTTTATTTT